>JAKUCM010008987.1:0-26354 GCA_023374145.1 Lepidium sativum | reverse complement strand
TGCTTAAATCATTCAAGACAGTCTGGACAATCAGAGTTAAAATACTGAACTCATGGAGACAACACTCACCAACCACGGGAGAATCCATTAAACTGATTTTAGGAGATGAAAGTGTAAGTTTACTATCTAAAAATTTTGTTTATTTTACATGTTTACAAACATACATTTTATAATATTTGAAAACAATTAAATCTATGTTTACATTATATGTTTCACAGGGTTCGAAAATTGGTGTTGTAGTAAAGAAAGAGCATATTAACAAGTTTGAGAAGGTTTTGACAGTAGGGCGATGGAAGATAATAAAAACGTTTTCTTTGAACAAAGACTTTGGTTTCAACAAGCCTTCTCTGCACACCTACAAGATTGGTTATTTATACATGACAACGGTTATGGATTCTCATCCAGTAAACGATCAGTCATTCATCGAACTTTCTAAGTTTGATGATATTGTCAACAATCATCTCAACAACAAGCTCAACACTAGAGTATTAATTGGTTCGTATTACAGCTCTTATTTTCCCTCATTTTTATTCACTCTGTGCAATATGTTAATTACTAATATATAATTTACACATTGATAAATCAGATGTCCTTGGTCAGCTTAATGGTATTGGTGAGATGCAGAGCATTGATGTCCGTGGTAAAGACACTCACAAGATCGATTTCGTCCTAAAAGACAATGAGTGAGTTAACCGTTACTTAAACAATCTATAGACTACACTATCTCTTTTGTTTCCTGACAACATATATGATATTATGATATGATGTTCATTCTTTGAAGGGACAATCTCCTTGAATGCATGTTGTGGGGTAAGTATGCGGATATGATCTATGATGCATACGCCAACAAAGGTAACAAAGGTAACAAAGGTGTCTATTGTTTGATAAGATTTTCAAAAATCAATATTTGGAATGGTATGTTTTTATAATCTCTGTTACATAACATATTTTCTTTAATGTCCCAATTATGAGTACATATTTTTGCAACCTAATATTTTGAATATGTTTTGTTTCTTTTGTAGAAACGTTAAGGGTGTCTAATGCTTTTGATGCTTCCATCGTAACTACTGATCACAACTTCCCTGAGATTAAGGCGTTTAAGCAATTGTTAAGTATTACGTTAAAACCTGAATGCATTTTCATTTATTTTCTATATATACCTTACTAATTTGTGTTTTATCATTCGGGTCTACTGAAGAAACTCCTTGCATTACGCCAATTTTTTCAAAGACAAAAGTTAGAAAACTTAGTTCTGCAAGCCCACTATTGTGCTCTCAATAATGAAAACAATAGTTGAGCTTCTGGATACGTATGAGGTTTGTAATTTGTCTTCTTTTTTTTCCTTTGTTCTTAAATATTAGTTCTGTTTTTGAGTTTATTAAAGAACTAAATTATTGTCATACAAGGGAGGGTAAATATCGAGTTATTTGCACTATCTATGCTATTGATACTGATCCTGGTTGGTTCTATTTCGCTTGTCGTAAATGCAACAGAAAAGTATACAAAGATTCATTGCTTGAGGACAATCATGCTAAAAATCAAAAACCAAAGTTTTTCTGTGAGAACTGCAATGGTTACTCAAAAGCAGTTGCTGCAAGGTGAATATTGTTAACAAAATTATTTACTTTATTTAACAGGGTTTTAATAGCTGACATGTATTTTCAGGTACAAGCTCCATGTTGATATAAAAGATGATACAGCTGAGTCTGAATGCATGCTTTTTGATACATATGGTGTTGAAGTTGTTGGCCAGACAGCCCAATCACTTCTTGGAGGACGATTTGAGGAGGTATGTTTTAACCATTCATAAATCTCAGTCACTCTTCATTTTGACAAACATATTTTTAATATGTTAATATGCAGATAGAAGATCCTGATGATTTGCCCCAGGCCATCATCGATATTAAAGGCAAAACATATCAGTTTCTTCTTATGGTTGAGGCGAGAAATATCTCCAAATCTGAGGACACGTTTAAAGTTGCACATGTTTGGAAAGGAGAAAATTTGATTGAACAAATGGATGCTGAATTCGAAGGTCAATCTACAGTTAATGATGATCAAGTAAGTTTTAGTGTTTTCCATGTTATTATTTTCATCTATAGTACACTTTATATTTATTGTAGCTATTGTAATAATTTCATTATCTTGCAGGTTGTGTTAAAGCTGACCAAAAGTGGGGAGTCATCCGATTATCCAGACATTAATTCAACAACACCTAGCTCCAACAGCAAAGAAGAGTTACAGACTATTGATGATGAAGAAGCACTTGAGACAAAAACAGAAGCTAAAGAAAATACTATAAACAAAAGACCAAAGTTCGATCCCAAGAAAGTGAAACAAGAAAAGTGTTAGAAGACAAAGAAATGATATTGTAGCACATTAACGTTTTTGGTTTTTTCCCATTTATGTTTGCATATTTTCGTTTCTTTAATGTTTGTTTCAATCTTTGTTTAGGTTTTTATTTATATGACTTACTCTGTTTTTTTTTTCTATTTATTATATCCCTTAACTTTAATCTTAATTCTACTTTGATGTTTTTATCTCAACCCAAACACAAAAATCACATTGAAACCACTGTTATGTATATAACAATCACTTAATCAGATTGGTAATTTTTATCATCACCAAAAGACTTTACATATTAGCTATAATAGAATCAGTTTCTTTGTATTCTATTAAATTTGCAGTACACAACTTTTTGTTGCAAATAATTACATAGGTATTAAAATCTTTGGTTTTCCAAAGTTACAACAATTCAAATCTTGAACAATTGAAGTTTGTGAAATATAGTATAGGTCTGACAAAAATATGCACAATTCATTTAACTCTAAACATTTACAGTATGTTTTGATGAGTATAGAGGCCATGTTTTCATGGAAACATGCAAGTCTTTATTTGTTTTATTGAACAATTCAAACAGAGAACAATATATATGGATTTGTTAATATAACGATTAAAGAACAATCATAATGATTTATACTTATGCACCACCATAAGTACTGATATGTAAATATTAATGGTTAGTAGTTTATTTAAACTACTCACTTTATTAAAAAAAATCGGCTCTTACATCAAACCACCACGTTCACCACTAACACTAAATTCTCTAAATTTTTTTACCTTTACCTTACAAAAATTACACAATATATTTGTGTTTCACTAACTGTTTTCTTTTACTCGAGTATGGAGACGCATTCCTGTAAGCTTCCTGGTTTTGAAGATAAATTTTACTCAGAAAATGACTCCAACTCTTCCGATTATGAAGCACCTGCAAGTGGTAGAACTAAAATTATAACACATTTACAAAATGTATTCTTCCTTTTAACTTATTTTCTGTGTATCTAAATATGACTAATTACTCTGTTTTTTCTTATAAATAAATGACAGTTACTGAAGAATGTATAGATACAGTTGAATACGATTAGACCTCTCAAGAGGAAGATAGCAGCTTCGAAAAAGATGAGAACACTCCCAGTGAAGAAACTACTGTTGTTGATGAAGATCTTTTAGTTGAATCTACTCAGAGATATGAGTTGCTATGCATGATTGCCAAAAGTGTTGCAAAAGTTTGTGGTCCTCTCAAAGATTCTGAATTCAGTGAATTCAAATCATCTACATTAGAAACAATCAAGAGAACTTTACCTGCACAAAAAACAAGCTATTATTACTCAAACTATCAAGAGAAGTAAAGCTGCACATTCTTTTAAATATCTAAACATTGTTAAAGTAAATTTTCTAATATGAAATCTTAATGGCAGGTTATATTGATGATGGTGACCCAACAAATAGTTGCGATATTGCGGGGCTTTATTCTGGTATGCTCAACGTATAAACAAGAGAAGAAGATCATGGAATCCAGTATACACAGAGTGTTGTTTACAAGGAAAAGTTCAATTGCCATTGTTAAAGGATTCTCCTGAATTACTATGGGCTTTGACAAGTAATAATGATGAGCTTTCAAAACATTTTAGAGAGAATATCAGAGTTTACAACATAATATTTGCATTCACATCTATTGGAGGCAAGGTTGATAAGACAATAAAAAGAGGTCGTGGTCCGCAGATGTTTACTTTGCAAGGGCAGAACTACCATCTAATGGGATCTTTGAAGCCTAAAACATGAGATTTTGCTAAATTCTCACAATTATATATTGTTGACACCGAGAGTGAGATTCAAAAACGAATGAACATCATGAGGTAGTGTTCAAAAAGTACATCTATGGGACATTTTTTATTCTTGTGTATAAAGTATAATATTTATTATGCAACTATTATTGACAACAAAGGGAAGAAAGACAATAACGAAAACAAGATAAAGAAATTCAGGAAAGAAATTATTGAGGCTCTTTAAAACTACTGGATCAGCTTAGTCCTCATGTTAAAACTTTTCGGCGTGCTAGAGACAGGTTTAACATGAACACAGATGAAAGTTTGCAGATGCGGATAATATCAAAAAGAGAAACAGACGGAAGGCTATACTGTGAACCAACTACATATGAGTGTGCTGCTTTAATTCTTGGTGATTTTGAGGAGAATATGGATAAGCGTGATATTATACTAGAAGAAATGTCAGAAAGTTGAAGCAAATAGATGAGCTACATCCTTTGTATTTGGCTCTACAATATCCGATTATATTTCCTATGGGTGAGGATTGTTACAGAATTGGTATCAAAAAGGGAAAGACTGCTGATATTGGTAAGAAGACAAATCAAAACATCAGCATGCGACAGTGGTTTGCATTTCGAATTCAGGAAAGGGAAAATGAGAAACATATTCTACTTCGTTCTAAACGTCTGCTTCAACAATTTTTTGTTGATGGCTACACAATGATAGAGTCAAATAGGTTGAGATATGTTTCTAGAAACCAAACTAAGTTAAGGAGTACTACAATTGAGAAAGTCAAAAAAAGCAAAGGAAACAGGTGGTGGTGATTTAAGCAATCATGGAAAAAGTGTTGCTATTCCTAAATCGTTCACTGGAGGTCCTAGGTACATGCGTTCAAGTTATCTCGATGCAATGGCCACATGTAAAAATCTAGGCTATCCAGATTTTTTTTATCACTTTTACATGCAATCCTAAATGGCCTGAAATCACAAGATTTGTGGAGAAACGTGGTTTAAAAGCTGAAGACAGGCCATACATCATTGCAAAAATGTTCAAGATTAAGCTTGATAATCTTATGCATGATTTGACTAAAAGCTATATTTTCGGCAAGACTCAATCATGTAAACATATTCGTTTAGCATTATATCTAATTTATTGAATCTAATTACATGCATATGTTCTTACAATTTATTATCTACTAAGCTATGTGTGAAATACTTTTCACTATGAGCTTGAAGAATGCATCATATACATTTTCTATAGAAAATAATTTTAAAAACCTATTAACAACAATTTATTTGATGTGTTCTGTAGTAAAAAACATCTGAACTACACACACATATATGTATATATATATATATATATATATTTCCATAAAATCTATTACGTGTGACAAACATAAAACAATGAGAACATGATTGATCAGATGTGTTAACATAGTAAAAAATTTCACTAACAATATACAGAATCTAATACTCATATATAAAGTACCAGTTTCGTATAAGTTTTGTTAAGTCTTTTTATCTTCATAAATTAATTGTATTCTTTGTAAATTTTACTAAATAGTTAAAAATTAATCTCTGTTATCAAACAGCTATGTACACAGTGGAGTTTCAGAAGAGAGGTCTACCACACGCTCATATCTTATTATTCATGGCACCAGGTTCTAAAATTCTTACCTCAGATCAAGCTGATAAGATTATCACTGCATAAATTCCTGATGAAATTCTGGAATCTGAGTTATATGGTGTTGTTAAGGATCGTATGATTCACGGTCCTTGTGGGCATGCAAATCCTATGCAATCGTGTATGGTAGATGATAAATGTACAAAAAAAAATCATAAATCAAATTCTGATTACACATATGTCAACAATGAAGGATTCCCCGTGTATAGAAGAAGAGATACTGGTCGTTTTGTTGAGAAACATGGTTTCAAGTGTGATAATAGATACATTGTTCCTTAAAACAAGAAGTTATCTTTGAGGTATCGTGCTCATATTAATGTAGAGTGGTGCAATCAATCAGGTTCATGCAAATATCTATTTAAATATGTCACAAAAGGACCAGATCGTGTTACTATTTCGGTTGAGCCCACTAACTCTGGTGGATGTATTCATGATTTTTCATTATTAGAAAAAATGGAATGAAGTAAAAGATTGGTTCGATTGCAGGTTGACTAAACTTTTATTTTGTTATTTTAAATGTAAATGTACAAGAATGATAAATCCATAAGAACTAAATTAATAACAAATTGTTCTGGTCTGATTCATGCGGCTTCAGTCTCCACCGTTGATCGATTCCAGACAACGCAGGGGGAGCGGTGCTAGAGAGCCATGTATTGAGGGGATATGGGGAGTGTGGATTCGTGCAAGGAGTTTCGTTCTCTCGAGAGTAATTCGATTGGGCGTATTTGCAGAAGGTGGATTCGATTCGATTTGATTTGGTAAGTACATTTAGTTCAGATTTTGGATTTGTGGTGATTATAGAAAATCATTGGAAATCTCTGGAAACCTTTTTGGTGATTAAAGGTGACTTTCTATGAAAATGATATGATGATTGTGAAATTGGGCATAACAATGGAATCCATTGTTGAGATAGTAATGGGATTGAATCCGGGGAATGGATCTAAGGATGCTGATAACATTAATTTCACATCCAAAGATTTAGTTATGATCCGAGATCTACTGAGAAATAGTTGTATTGCGACACGGCCATATAGGTTCTGTGATCGTTCCAGTTTTACAGAATGGGAATTGCCTACTAGGAAAAATTGGTTTGGAAATCGAAAAGATTCAGAGTTAGAAGTATTGTGTCCAGACATAGTTAGGAAATGGGTGACACTAGGGGATATACAATTGGGAGCTAAATGGGAAATAACATGTCTTCAAACGAGTTTATTAACAATCTTGTTTTGGCTATTGTTAGTTGCATCCTGTGTTAGTGAATGGTTACAATGTGTTCAAGCATATCACTGTGGTCTCAATGTGAGAAATAAGGGAAATTTGGAAATGGGATTAAAGTTACATGTCTTAGTAAATATCTTTTCTCAGGGGAAGTATGATCTTAAAACTACGAAGGTTATACATAGTAGAAGGATCCGAATATGCTATTTTAAGAAAATGCGAGAATTCTTAATTCATCGACAACTTCATAAGATTGTATATTTGGATCTGTTTGGAATTGTAAATCCATATGAACATGAGTTCAGAACTAGGGTACTTGGATAAGTGGTTTATTACTTGATAATGTTCTGGAAACTTTATATTTTGTTGAGAAAATGTTCCTCCACAAGTTAGGGTATAGAGATTTATGTAATGTCATTACTGTGGGTCAGCTGCTAACTCATCCTCGGATGTCATATGGAGAATTGGAGAAGAGGGCAATAACGTGCCAACAACGATGGTATGAATCAGTGTCTAGATACATTAGCGTTAAAATTGAGTATATAATAGGTCAAAAGTCTGGGTGGATAGTGGTTAGAAGAGAGAATGAGAATAATATATCTGGAATTGGTAGATATCCTTATATCTGTCGTAAGAAGTATTTGAATCTTCTCTGTTGGACAGAGGAACTTCGAATTAAATTCAAGTTTCAGAGTATAGTTCTTCGATCTAGACTATCATATATTTGGGGGAATGAAATTACAAAAGATAAACAAATATCTAAGAGGGTACCCTCCTTCCTTTTACCTCATAATTTGGCAGGCTTTTTGATAATCTGGTGGGATAAGGACGCCATTACAATTGGGATACCTCTAGATATTAAGGTAATGATCTCGACACTAGATAGACATAATATCAGTTCCCTTAAAACTAGGGTACGTGATATATTGAATCTAGAATTCAGTTACAATTATGATCTTTGGAAAATATATTATAGTTGCGGGATAAGGATAAGATTCGATTTGATTTTTCAAATCCGAAGGATATTCCCGGATCCTATAGCGAATTTAGGGCAAATTTGGAGAGAAAATCCTATAAATACTAGAGTAGACCTAGTTAGATTACCAAGAGTTGCTAGTATATTTACAGAGCAAAATGATAACAAGTGGTTTTTAATAGCAACACAGAGAAAGTGGGAAAGTATGTTGCAAACATACATGGGTAGGAACATGACTGAGAGTGGGTCACCAATTAGAGGTATGAAAATTAAGATACCAAAGATAGATAATAGTGATTTACTGAGTCGGTCATCTAAGGTTTCAATGGGGCGTTGCCTAAATCCCCTTAGCCAGAACGTAGATACTCTACTTTTTCGAATGCCTCAGTTCTGGGATTTGGTAGGACAAGTTAGAGGGATTAATTTAGGAAATGGACGGTTCCAATTCGAGTTTAAGTTAGAAGAGGATCTCAATAGGGTTTTGGAGAACGGAGCCATCAACTTTGATGGCTGGATGGTCACATATGCCCCTTGGAGGGCTATGGCTGGAGCCGATTTCCCAAGTACAATCCAATTATGGGCTAGGTTCACTCTCCCATTCGAATATCGAGTGGAAGAAGTATACAGATTAGTGGCAGAATCTTTGGGTAAAGCTATAGCGGTAAATGTGGTAAAAGGAATGGTCCTTGTGGAGTTGCCTTGTTCTAAGCCTCTCGTCTTTTCGTCTGTCCTAGAATTCGAGGAGGGTAAAGAATCAAGGATACTAATTGAATATAAGAGATTAGTGGGTTTTTGTAGCATTTGTTTAAGAATGACACATGAGTCTAGTAATTGTTATAAGGCTAGAAATATGAATATGGGAGGCGGTAAGCTTGATTCTGGTAAGTCGGCTGCAGTTCCAAAACCAAAAAGTTATAAAGGAGCCGCCTTAATGGGAATTACATAAGGAGATGGCATAAAACCAGCTCCGATTCTGGCAAAAGGCCGCAGGCGAGGAGTCTCCTCATTAAGACCGAGAGTGGAATCAACTAAAACAGTAAGCTGTAACTTATATTTGATCAATTTTCTGCAATGTTGGTATTCTTTTAGAATATTATTAGGACATTATCTAGTGATTCTTTTCTTGGTTGTGTCAATGTGTACCTTGCAGGTACGAAGATCATTGTTTCAGAAAAAAGAAAAGGCAACATTGGAAGCAGGTATTCCGGATAATAAGGTGGTTAAATCACCGGCGGATACTGAATTGGAGAAAGCCGTTGGTTCTGAATCAGAGAACAAGCTAGCTTCTGAGACTGCATCACCAATGGGAAACATCTCGGCTGATGATGTAGAGCTAACTCTCAGCGAAGAGGAAGCGCTCAAGGAGGCTGGCGAGATGGATTTTGAGCAGGACGATACTCTTCATTACACAGAAGAAGATCTGTTCGAAGACATCGCTTTCTGCAAAGTGGTTGCAAACGTAGAGCACATGACAGAGGCAGATCATGTCAAGATCAATGCTGGATTGGAGCAGACCCTGCAAAAATGTTAGGTACCGGAGCCGCCCAAGCAGAAAGGTGGCCCCATCAAATCGACTTCTAAGAACAGTACACCAATCAGAGGTGTTCGTTTCAAGAAGACTTTAGCATTAAAAGCGATGTCACCTAGGAACACTCCTAAAAACAAAGTAGTTAAGGAGAATGTACCTAAGGATAAGGACAAAAGTCCAATGAAATTTTAGAATTTTATATGATTAATGTTCTTTATTGGAATTGTCAAGGAATTGGCAATAGAATTTCAATTAGTTATTTAAGAGATGTTTGGAAGCGTTTTAAACCAGAATTTTTATTTCTTTCTGAAACCAAAAACAATTTTATATTTATGGAAAAAATTCAACTTCATTTTGGTTATAATTTTTTAACTGTCGTGGAGCCTATTGGTAAAAGTGGGGGATTGACATTATACTATATGGATAATATGAATGTGAAAATTAATCATAAAGATCTTAATATGATTGATATCTCATTGGAGATCCATGGACATATAAGTTATATAACATTTATATATGGTGACCTGGTAATGCACAGAAGAGAATATGTGTGGGAGAGACTAACGAGGATGGGAATTCAGAGATCCGAGCCTTGGTTAGTTACTGGGGATTTTAATGAACTTACAGGTAATCACGAGAAATTAGGTGGGTCACTAAGACCTGCTTCACAGTTTGCAGCTTTCAATCAAATGTTGCAGGATTGTGGTTTAATTGATTTTCCAAAATTAGGAAACGTATGGTCTTGGCGTGGAGTCCGACAAAATGGTGTGGTTTGATGTATTTTGGATAAAAATTTTGGGAACGAAGAATGGCATGAATTGTTTCCGAAATCAGTCGTGGAATATTTAGATATGATTGGATCAGATCATCGCCCAATGATAAGACGATTTTCAGATACCGTAAAACCAAAGCGACGTCAGTTCATTTTTGATAGTCGATGGATAGGGAAGACGGGATTTTCTGATATTGTTAAACATAGTTGGGGGGAACTAGATTCTACTTCACAACGACCCATATCTGAAAAGATAAGGAGGTGTCGTCGTGAAATATCAAAATGGCGTCATACTACCATTTCCTCGGGGAGGAAAATGATAGACGATCTAAAACAGGAGTTAAAAGACTTGAAAAATAGAACAGTTCCTGATCAGGAGATGATAGGGGCTCCAAATAAGGAAATAAGACAATTCTACCTGGAAGAAGAGAGATACTGGAAACAAAAAAGTAGGAACAGGTGGCTACGGGAAGGTGATGAGAATACTCAATTTTTCCATGCCCAAACTAAGCAACGCCGAGCACGGAATAGGATAATTGGATTGTATACGAGTGAGGATGTTTGGATAACTAAAGAAAAGGACATTTATGCCGAAGCGGTAAATTACTTTACGGAACTTTTTTCTAGTAATGGAGATTCGACAGTGGCTTTGGATGAATTAGAAACTAAGATTACGGATTCTGATAATCAAAAATTAATGCGTCCTGCGACGGCTTTGGAAGTTCATCAGGCTGTATTCTTGATGGTACCAGACAAGGCACCAGGCCCGGATGGTCTAACTGCTTTGTTTTTTCAAGAATCCTGGGAGATAGTTAAGGAGGACTTAGTCAAATTGATAAAAAACTTTCTGATGAATGGTTGTTTTGAGAGCACCTTAAATAGAACAAATATATGTCTCATTCCAAAAGTCTCGAGACCAACGAAGATGGTGGAGTTTAGACCAATTAGTTTATGTAATGTTACATATAAAGTAATATCTAAGGTAATGTGTTTGAGATTACGACAGTTTTTACCCAAGTTAGTGTCGGAAAGTCAATCGGCATTTGTTGCTGGGAGAAATATATCGGACAATATATTAATTGCACAATAAATGTTTCATGCGTTGAGGACGAATCGATCCGTGAAAGGGAAATATATAGCTGTCAAGACCGACATGAGTAAAGCCTATGATCGGGTCGAATGGAATTTTGTTAAAATTTTGTTACAGAAATTGGGATTTAGTGCAGCTTGGATTCGATGTATTATGTTCTGCGTTACAAGTGTGGAATATTCAGTTTTGATAAATGGTGTGCCGGGGGGTAAGATAAGACCTCATAGAGGGCTCAGACAAGGGGACCCTATGTCCCCTTATATCTTTGTCTTATGTACAGAGGTCTTGGTCGCTAAATTAAGACAGGCTGAACAGAGGGGGCTCTTAACTGGACTTTCAATTGCCAGAACTAGTCCATCGATTACACATTTGTTATTTGCAAACGATAGTCTCTTCTTTTGCAAAGCATTAAAAGAAGAAACACAACAGATACTAAGGGTACTTAGAGAATACGAAATGGTTTCGGGACAACAAATTAATTTCACGAAATCCTCGATTCAGTTTGGGCATGGGATTTCGGCAGCGGATCGATTAGAGATACATCAGACGCTGGGTATCCAAAATGTGGGTGGGGTAGGTTCATACCTAGGATTACCAGAGAACATAGGAGGAGCAAAAACGAGTGTTTTTTCTTTTGTGAAAGACCGATTAAAGGAAAGAATCAATAGTTGGTCCTCAAAATTGTTATCAAAGGCAGGAAAAGAGGTGCTTATTAAATCAGTCCTCACTGCTTTACCAACATATGTAATGTCGTGCTATCGGCTACCAAGATTAATTATCAATCAATTAAATGCCGCTATTGCGGATTTCTGGTGGAATAACTCTTCGACAACATGTGGTATTCACTGGAGGAAATGGAAGGTGGTATGTAAACCAAAGGCCGATGGGGGCTTGGGGTTCCGGGTGCAAGAGGACTTTAACTCAGCCCTATTGGCTAAACAACTAGATTATCCGGAGCTATTACTGAGTCGGGTCATGAGAGGTAAATACTTTAAGGATACATGTCCGTCAGTAGCGTCAAACGGGAGTAACCCCTCTTACGGGTGGCGTAGTATGCTATCAGCGCGAGCATTGGTGATGAGGGGAGCGATTAGGAAAATAGGGGATGGGTCGCAGACAAGAGTTTGGGAGGACCCATGGATTCCTGATGTGATACCTAGACCGACTTTAGAGGTACCTTTGAATCTATTTCCGAACCTGACAGTGGATCAATTTATTGATCACCGCACGAGTACGTGGAAGGAGATCTTAGTGTGACAATATTTTGATCCACTAGATGTTCAACTAATCTTAGGAATCCCGATTCCACGAGGGTCGAGGAAAGACTATTGGGGTTGGCATTTTACTAGGAATGGAAGATACTCTGTTAAATCAGGATACCTTGCTGTGGAAGAATATTCCCAGAAGGAAGAGTTATGCTCCGGACCAAATTTTCAAACCTTATATGAGCAGGTGTGGCGAGTGGACTCCCTGAATAAGATTAGACACTTTTTATGGCAAATCTTATCGGGGGAACGTAGCAGTCAATGGAAATATGACAAACCAGGGGATCAAATGTGACCCAACGTGTTCCCGGTGTGGAGCTGAGGAAGAGACTATCAACTATGCTCTTTTTCGATGCCTGATGGCTATTCAAACATGGGCCTTATCAGCAATTCCATCTCCCATTGATGTATTTCCGGGGAAATCTATCTGGTACAAGCTGGATTACCTATTTTGGAGATTACTGGATAGAGGAGAACTGGAAGTTTTTCCATGGTTGATTTGGAACCTGTGGAAAGCACGAAATGAGCACTGTTTCTCAAATACTATTAGCGATCCGCATAGTATTATTACATGTGCCTCAGGGGAATTTAAAGAATGGATAGAAGTGCGAGCAACAGTCTCGATACCTCGCTTTTGATCAGCACGTCAGACAAGGGACCATAAATCCGATTGGATTTTCCCATCTACAGCCCAATCAGGGTTCACGGGCTACAAGTGCTTTGTGGACGCTTCCTGGAAGACTTCGGACCTCAAATCGGGGTTAGGATGGTTCGGATTTCCAGATTCAGTAGAGGGTGTGTGTTACGGTACACGGTGTATTCATCACAGCTTATCAGCGATGCATGCAGAGATCGAGGTAGTTCTTTGGGCCATGGAATCATTGATAGCGATTCAAGCTCTGGAGGTGGAGATGTCGACGGACTGCGAGACGGTGCTCGAGGTCTTTGCAAGACCGGACGAGTGGCCAGCCTTTCTTCCATATCAGGAGGACTTCTTACGTCTTCGTTCTTTATTTTCTTTCTTCATGCTGTCTAGTATTCCACGTATTATCAACTATAGAGTTGATGCTCTTGCGAGGTTTGTTCGTGAGACAGGCTATAGTTGAGTGTATTCAGACTATTGTGCATTAGCACTTTATATGATATCTCTGTTGACAAAAAAAAATGTAAATGTACAATAAAAATATGTAAAAGAAATTTTGTATTTATGTATTTACTTTCTCAGGTATGTGTCTGCATGTGAGGCTATGTGGCGAATTTATTCTTATGATATTCACCATCGGAAAACTCCAGTAGTAAAGTTGTATTTTCATGAAGAAGGCAAGCAACCAATTTATTACAAAGAAGAGGACGCAGCTGATGATGTCATAGAGAGACATGATGAGGGTGTTACACAGTTTCTGGCATGGTTTGAGTTAAATAAAACAGATCATTTGGCTAGGCAACTGTTGTATGAGGAGATACCTATTTTTTCATTTGTGATAATACACACAAGATATTCAAGAGGAGAAGAGATAAGAGTTATGCTATAGGCAGAATAAACTATGTGCCCACAAAGATAGAGAAATCGTACTACCTACGAATGTTATTTGGGCATGTTCGAGGACCAACCAGTTTTACTAATTTGAAGACTATAAAAGGTATAGTGCATGAGACTTTTAGAGATGCATGTTTCACTTTGGGCCTGCTAGATGACGACAAGGAGTATGTTGAAGCTATTAAAGAAGGAAGTTTCATGTGTTCAGCTCATTATACTAGGAGATTATTTGTTAACTTGCTCATGTCAGATACTTTGAGTAAGCCTGAGGAAGTTTGGGATTCAACGTGGAGACATTTATCAGAAGATATTCTCTTTATGATAAAGAAAGATATGAAACACCTTAGTAATCTTTTGTTCCTCTAAACATTATACTACTCTATTTTAAATTGTATATATATTTAGTTTGTTGATAATTATAGTTACTTACATTTCAGATATCAATATCAGTGAAGCTGAACTAAAACAGTATACCATAAAAGAATTAGATAAACTACTTGCAAGTCATGGTTCATCGCTCTCTAAATATGATTGCATGCCACAATTACATAGCTTTGATGCTTCAAGTACAAATCAACTTATTTGGGATGAGCGTAACTATGATCACACACTATTGGAGAAGTATCTCGAAGAATGGTTACCCAGAGCCACAGAAGAGCAAAGGAATATATATAATGAGGTACTTGACGTTGTTTTACATGACAGAGGTGGATCCTATTTTGTATCAGGGTTTGGAGGAACTGGGAAGACATTTCTTTGGAGATTACTTTCAGCTGCTATAAGATCTAGAGGAAACATAGTTCTTAATGTTGCATCTAGCGGAATTGCAGCACTTTTGTTAGAAGGTGGGAGAACAGCACACTCAAGGTTCTGTATACCTATAAATATCGATGAATTTAGCACATGTTCTTTTACAATAGGATCTGAGATTGGGGATTTGGTTAAAGAATCAAAACTCATTATTTTGGTGGTGATTTTTGTCAAATTCTGCCTGTTATACGTTATGGAGGTCAACAAGAAACAGTCTTTTCAACTCTTAATTCATCATACTTGTGGAGTTGTTGCAAAGTTTTAAAACTAAGTAAGAACATGAGACTACTTGCTGATATAAGTGACCTGGATAAGCATGAAATAGGGGAATTCTCTAAATGGCTTCTTGATGTTGGTGATGGAAAGTTGTCATTACCAAATGATGGAGTTGTTGAAATAGATCTACCTAAAGAATTGCTTATTACAAATGTTGATGACCCTATTGAAGCCATTATAAAGGCACAAGACTTCAAATCACTCAATTGGCTTACCATGTACTAGAGGCTAAAATACTAACGGGGACTACGATTGGAACAAATACCTAGGATGGTTGTATCACCCTCTGATGCAAAAATACATTTCCTAATGAGAAGAAGACAATTCCCAGTTATGGTATCATTTGCAATGACAATCAACAAAAGCCAAGGCCAAACTCTAAGACATGTTGGACTCTATTTGCCTAAGCCGGTTTTTTCACATGGTCAGTTGTATGTCGCTATGTCTAGGGTTAGTCAGAAATCTGGTCTAAAGATTTTGGTTACTGATACGAAAGGAAAACCTCAAAGCAGAACAACAAATGTTGTTTACAAAGAGATTTTCCAAAATGTTGTTTAGATAGTTAATAATTATAATGTTTTTAAATTTTCAGTTATTTTTCCTATTATTCTATGTTGTATTGCAGATGTAAAAACAAAAACATATGAAGTATTTTGTGACTAACAGTACCATATAGATAATATAATCGTAATTTCATCTTAACTATATCTTATATTTTCAGTGATTGTATGATGTAGAGATAGTGATGACTAACCTCTATGTGTGCTTCATTTATCCTGTATAATGTGTGCAATATGTCCTGAATCTTCATCTCTTCTAAAATTTGTAAGAATACACATCATTAACTAAACTTTCGTAAAACATATCGTAATACACCTTTTTATCTAAATTACCTAATAAATTTTTCGTACTTAACATTTAGCAATTCTGTCATAGCAAGTGTACAAGTATAAATTACAAAATCATTGTATTATTACCATGGTTAAATCTTTTTAAGTCATTTACTTATTCACAATTAAGAAATAGAATAGTTATACTTATCTTTGTTGTAAGTGTGAAAGCTTCTGCATCTAACACTTCTCATATATATATGCCATCAGCATCATGGATGAATAGGTGGTCCACTTTTATTTATCCTTCTTCGAGTACTGGTCTTAAAAACTCCATCTTCATTACCTTTAGCATCTTCTACAATGCTTCCATGCTTTCGCACTGCATTTTTCAACACCAATATTACTACCACACAAATCTATAACAATGAAACGTAACCACAATTTATGCTAAATTTCACATATGTATAGCCATATACAACCAAGATCAGCTTTTTATTTTAATTGTAAAAAGGTTTATATCGTTGAAGACTCTAAATACTTCATATGTAAAATGGAATAAATAAACAAACAAAAGAAGAAAAGAAAAACATATGTACCTAGAAACAAATGTGATTATGTTTAGGATTGATCTATGTCTTAATAAGAAGAGATATCCCTGGTTCTTCGTATTGGAGAAGATGAGTCTCGATTCCATATCCATCCACCTACTCACGTAAGATAGAATCAAATTAAGAACTAGAGGAGTCCATTATATATATCCTATTGAATTTAATTACATGTATATGTTGTTACAATAAAGTCTCTACTAAGCATCATATACATTGTCTATACAAAATAACCTTAAAAACCTTTTAACAACAGCTTGATTTGGTGTGTTATGTAGTAAAAAACGTCTGAACTACACATAAATTTTTCAATATAGTTTATAAGGTGTGACAAACATAAAAAAAATGAAAACATGATTGATCATATGTGTTAACATAATATTAGTTGTCACAGACAATATACAGAACCTAATATTCATATAAGAAGTACCAGTTTCGTGTAAGTTTTTTTAAGTCTCTTTATCTTCATAAATTCATTGTATTCTTTGTATATTTTACTAAATGTTTAAATGCTTGAGAAAGGGTTTTGAAGCCAATAACAAGTATAGATGTTAGAATTGGTCAGTACCTTGCTAATTATTAACCCTGAGTCAGCCTTAGGCCCATGTTCACTGGATCTACTGTACTTATCATCATCCCTGCGAGGATCATAGTCAGCACCATTTCTTCCGGACGGCGAGGTTCTGGAAGCAGACGAGTAATTAGATGCAAAATTATTTAAAAAATTCAAAGGATCTAAAATGAATGATGTACCAAGCGCCATTGAAATTAAATTACCCAGGTATCCGTATCTGATTAAATCCTAAAACTTTCTGGTAAAAGCTCATGGATTCTTCAACAGATCTACAAAGAAGAGATGTGTGTAATGAGTTAAGTACGGATATATAAAGGAAGACCCGATTTATAATATTATAGAAGGGCTGATAAATGTTCGAATCCATGGCTTACTGATATCGTTGTACGTCGTGAGCAGAGTAAAAGAGCTTGAAATCGATATGTTTAACGAAGATGAACAAAGAAATGTTGAGTGTTGATTAGGGTTTCAGCCGAGTTTCGGCGCAGAAGCAGCTGAATCGACAGTAGTGGAGTAGTTGAGTTATGGGCCAAGTTAAATACTCTGGACCAGCTGGTATTTTTATTGTTTAATGGGCTGATGTTAAAGATTTACAAGTTATGGTCCATTAATAATTTTTACTGAGTTGAAATATTAAATTTTTTTGTCCTCCACATTTTAACAATGGTTTATTTAATTTAAATAAATTTCTGTATATAAAAATTTGATTATCATTTGAGTATTAATATAACCTCTAAATATAAGAACATATGCATGGAACAAACATATAATGTGATGAGGAGTTCAAATATATTGTAAACAAGTAAACCCATATAACCTCAAATTTAGAGGAGTGTATGTTTGTATAAGTTTATGACTTATGGTGAAGAACATGTATGGGTAATATGAGTTTATTGATTTTTTATAATAATGACAACTACTTTTCATCTGGTGTTGGTGTTGAGGAGTTCAAATATAGTGTTGAACATATGACTTTATTTGTTCTCAATTCAATATAGATTAAAAAAACATATATATTTTTCAATCACTCTTCATATAACCTCAAATTAAATTCATGGAAAATATATTATAATTAATCAATAAAATATTTGTAACTTTTTTTAATTATATATATATATATATGTTTGTGTGATAAATCTACTTTATATATGAGTGTATTTATTTTACGCAAGTAGAATAGAGAATGTTATTTTATGACATCAGTAGTGACCAATTTATATATAACTATTATTAATATGATAGAATAAAAATTTTGTGAATGTTTACTTAAAGATACTTAGTATAATTATATAATATATATAATAGAAATAATAAAAATCCAAGATATTCTAAGATATCTTTAGAATTCAGAATATATTAATAACAGGTACAAATATTAAATTGAGGTACCCATTTTATGACAACTTTCAATATAATAAACACAATATTTCGATTCTAGGGATTTTGAATACCTGTATTTTTTTGGTTTTTTTTTTAATTTCAAGCTTGGACTTGAATTATACTGTTATGAACGCAGGTATCTCTCCAATTCTTATGAACACATGCATCTCTGCGATTGTAACTTGATTGACATTGTTTGGTTCTTTTGGTTTGTCATTTAGAGATTATGACTTTCTGTTATTAGTATCAAATGTATTTAGAGATTATGACTCTCTGTTTTGTTTCAGTCTTTAACATGCACTTCTAAAAAGAATGGAAATATTCGGATTCACAGTTAAATTCCAGTCTTCGGCGATTGACACGAGAATTTATGGAATCGTTCGAAGACATAACATAACTCGTGTTCGTTGGTCATGGATTCCGAAGAAGACATGCTCGATGCTATTGTTTTGGACTTTGATTGTTTTCAGGATTCTTAGTTTGGTTGGTAGCTTAAAGTCTGGTTTTCTTTCCAGAAATCTGTCTATGGGAGATGATGAAGAGGGTTAGGGAAGATGATTACAGTGAATCCCAAAAGTTAAGAAAACCTGGAGTTTCTTCTTGAGGACAAACGTAACTCTCTCTCTCTCTCTCTCTAAGATCGCTTTTTGTTCAAAGTATGTAGTTAGCTGCAATTAAAATGTATTGAAAGTAAGTTAGATGTGTTTTGTTGTGCAATGCAGAAACGAACGTCCTCGAACCAACAAGGGAGGATAAAGTACTAGCGATGCCCTGACGTAACTCAAAGCTGTAAAGGACATTTTTCAAGACAAAAAGGAGAAATATGAAACATTCTGTTGGACTTAACAGAAAAACAGGCCACAAGGCTCGGCCCATGTTGGCCCAAGAAGAAGAAGAAGAATCGCCGGTCCACAAACTCCACCTCGACTTCTTCATTTCTTTGCGGCAATCCAGGCGACTCCTCGATTCCTCCCCTTCTCCTTACAGTACCGAGGTAACTCTTCCTCTTCCTCTTCCTCTTTGCAACCCTAAACGTCTCTCAATCAGGAAAACACTTCTCTCTCATTCTCTCCTCCCATTTTCTTCAAAACCTCCGACTAAAACCAGAGAGAAAAATCCTCTCCGATCTTCTCCGCCGTGAGAAGAATCAGAGAACAGAACCATTCGAGATAGCCTCTCATTTCCCTTTACTCTTCAAAGCCGTAACTCCGAAGATCCACCGAAAAACAGATATCTGTTTCCGATTCCACAGAGAAAACTCTGGCATGCATGAAGACTGTACCTTCGCAGAGTAAGTCTAACCATCTCAACTCTGCTCATTTCCTTTTCCATGTTCTTAGTTTCAAATTTCTTCTTTTCTGAACTAAGAACAAACACTCATCAAAAGAAAACTGACCACTTTTCTTCTGACCCTTCCCTCTTCGGCATGCATGTGTGCCGAAGAGACTTTTCAGGACTCCTGGTCTACTCAACATACTAGATCGCTGAGTAAACCCAGCCGATCTAATGCCATTTCAAACTTCTTCACTGGTACTAATCTTCCGGATTATCTAAGTATGTCTGCCGGATTATCTAAGGTACTAATCTTCTTCACCCTTATTTCTTCATCTTCAACTAGTTCCCTTAGAAAACTCATTCTAACCGCCATGTGTTTTGTTCTTTCATGGTACACACTGTTCTTGGCGAGACATATGGCGCTTTGTGAGTCGCAGTAGATCTCTGTTTCTAGATCTCCAAGTCCGATCTCAAAGGTAATACCCTTCAACCATACTGCTTCTTTTGCTGCTTCCACTAATGACATATATCCTGCTTCCGTTGTTGACAGGGCCACTCTAGTCTGAAGCCAGATTTCCAGCTGACAGTGTTTCCACCGACTTGAAAAACGAATCCTGTTATGGATCTTCTTCTGTCAAGGTCAGATGCATAGTCACTATCACAAAATCCTTTTATTCCTTTCATTTCATTTTTCTTGAAGGTCAGACTCAGATCTTTTGCATGTTTTAAATATCTTAAGATCCATCTAACTGCATTCCAATGCTCTGTATCAGGTTTACTCATGAAGCGGCTAACCAGACCTACCGCATATGCCAAATCAGCACGTGAACCAACCATCGCGTACATCAGACTGCCCACTGCACTGGCGTAAGGTACACTGTCCATTAACTTCTCACCCTCTTTGCTGCTTGATAGTTTAAAATGAGAACCCATGGGAGTATGAACTGCTTTGCCCTCTGATTGATTAAATGTGTTCAAAATTTTGTTAATATAAACTTTCTGAGATAATCTCAGAACCCCATTCAACCTGTCTCTTGAAATATCCATACCCAGTATCCTCCTTGCATTTCCCAAATCCTTCATTTCAAACTCATCACTCAACAAACCTTTAAGCTTAATGATTTCTCCCATGTCGCTTGATATCAATAACATATCGTCGACATAGAGAAGCAAATAAATGTAGAAACCTTTCTTGAATTCTCTGAAATACACGCAATTGTCAAAATCACTTCTGCTATAACCTTGAGATTTAATATAATCATTAAACCTCAAATTCCATTGTCTAGAAGCCTGTTTCAAACCATATAATGATTTATGCAATAAACATGCATTTCCTTTCTTCTCAAAACCTTCTGGTTGTTGCATATAGATCTTCTCATCTAGGTTTCCATGTAAAAACGTTGTTTTAACATCCATCTGCTCCAATTCCATATCATGATTAACCACAATTGATAACATTAATCTGATAGTAATGTGCTTAACCACAGGAGAAAACACTTCATGATAATCAATACCCTCAATCTGTGTAAACCCTTTAGCAACCAACCTTGCTTTAAACCTTTGTTTTTCAACCCCTGGAATTCCTGGTTTCACTTTGTAGATCCATTTGCAACCAACAGTTCTTAGATTACCAGTCAAAGGAACATCCGGCCATGTTTTATTTTTGTTGCAAGATTCTATTTCTTCTTTCATAGCAGCTATCCATAGATCACGGTCCTTACCACTTATAGCTTTTGTGTAAGTCTTAGGTTCATCAAAATTAATGTCATCCACAGCATTTAGTGCATAATATGCTATGTTGTTTTCAATGAACCTACTAGGCCGTCTTATTTCTCTTCTGCTTCTGTCTCTTGCCAACAAGTAGTCACTATAGTCTGATTCATCCATCTCTGTGTCATCTTCTGTGTTTATATTTTCTGTTTCTTCATTTGAATCATGAAAAACTCCACCTTGATCTGCATCATGAACAGCATCACTCGAACTTCTAGCTTCACTTGAATCAGTAGGTAGTAAGAAAGAAACCCTTTTATTCTTATTCACCTCCTTCTTCTTAAAATCCAAAGAAGCCTTGTCAAAATCTTTGTAAACGATATCTTCATTGAAGATTACGTCTCTTCTCACAATGCATCTCTTGTCTTCTAAACTCCATATTCTATAACCTTTAACACCTTGTGGATATCCCATGAAAACCCCTTTCTTAGCTCTAGGTTTCAATTTGCCTTGATCAGAATGAAAATAAGACAAACATCCGAACCTTCTCATGTGAGATAGATCTAGTTCTCTTCCTGTCCACAATTGTTCTGGTATTTGATAGTTTATCGGTTTAGAAGGAGTTCTGTTCAGTATATAAACAACCGTAGATGCAGCTTCAGCCCAGAATGATTCTGATAAACCTGTCTCTGTTAATAGACTTCTCACCTTTTCTAAGATAGTTCTATTCAGTCTTTCAGCTATCCCATTCTGCTGCGGAGTGTATGGACATGTTATGTGTCTCTTCACTCCTTCTTGAGCACAGAAATCATCAAACACCTTGTTGCAATACTCTAGTCCATTGTCGGTTCTCAGTACTTTCAGCTTCTGACCACTTTGATTCTCAGTCAAAGTTTTCCAATCAACAAACTTCCCATAAGCTTCATCTTTTGTTCTCAGAAAATACACCCAAACTTTTCTAGTATAATCATCAACAAATGATATATAATACTGACACCTTGCCAAACTAGGTGTTACATTAGGTGATCCCCATAGATCGGAATGCACATACTCCATAGGTCTTTCTGAAACGTGAATACCTTTTCTGAATGATGTTCTGTGTGATTTCCCCAGAATGCATGGCTCACATTTCTTGTAGTCTTTGATTTCTCCTTGTTTGATCAGTCCTTTCTCTTTTAGTAGCTTCATGTTAGCAGCACTCATATGTCCCAATCTGCTATGCCATAGATCCATCATATTTTCTGATATCAACATTGCATTAGCTTCTGATTTTATAGGCTTGCCATTTAAGAAATACAGAGTGTTCTTGTAACTTGCTGATAGAACCACTCGTTCATCCTTAAACACTTTCAATTTGAAATCCTTTGACTTATACCAACATCCCAGCATCTCCAGTTGTCCCAAAGAAATCAAATTTCTTCTAGCCATTTCAGAAAATCTGACCTGTGATAATATCACAACTGATCCGTCATCATTCTGAAACTTTACTTTACCAATAGCAGTTACATTGCAACTAGTGTCATTTCCCATTAAAATCTTTTCTCCATTAATCTCTTCTACATCAAACATGAGGTCCTTTCTGAATGTTACATGATATGAACATCCAGAATCAATGATCCATTCATCTCCCCCCTCCTTAATCGACGCCATAAGCATTAATGGTTCTGTTTCAGTAGTTTCAACAATACTAGCTTCAGCCTTTCCCGTTCTGCTATCATTACTATGATGTTTCCTTTTAGGACAATCTCTTTTGAAATGATCTTCTGAACCACAAAACCAGCACTGTCTTGCTTTTGCTCTGGATTTAGATCTACTTTTGTCCTTCTGTTTTCCTTTTGATGTTGAAACCTTTTCACTTCTTCCTCTACTCTGAAACACCAGACCTTCTGCACTTGTTTGTAACTTGTAAAGACCCTTTTCTTTTAGTTCCATTTCTATAGAATAGGCCGAACTAACAATGTCTTTTACTGTGATTGTCTCTCTTCCGCTGCTGTACTTCAATGTGTGAACAAGAGTATCAAATTGTTTTGGCAGACTATTCATAAGAATAGCTGCCTTATCTTCATCACTCATGTCAACATGTACACTAGCCAGGTCAGATATCAACTTGTTAAAAACATCCAGATTCTTATCTAGAATTTTTCCTGCATCCATCTTGAAAGAATAAAATCTTTGCTTCAGGTTGAATCTGTGTGGAAGTGTTCTCACCTGATATTCTGCTTCCAAAGCCATCCATGTATCATACGCAGATCTTTCTCTTTTCACTGATCTGAGAACAGCATCAGCCAGACTTGAACAGATAAGATTCTTTGCTCTCTTATCTTTTGCTTTCCATTTCGGATCTGCTTTTGCCTTTTCAAGTTCATCTTCTGCAGCAACTTTGTTATATTCTTTTCCTTTTGGATCTAAACTGGCTTCTTCTTCCAGATAAACAGGCAGAAGTGGATCATCGAGTCCTAGGATCTCCAGCTGAGCTAGGACCTTGAATTTCCAGAGAGAGAAGTCGCCTTCACCATCAAATTTCTCAACATCAAAACGCCCTTGAGTAGGTTCCATGTACTCAACCTTCTCATTCTTCATACTAGCTTCCGCTTTAGTTGACATAGCTTGAACCTGACGCTCTGATACCACTTGTTGTCAAGTGATGCTATAGTCTTAAGCTGTTTAGTTTCTAATATGATTTGATGAATGTTTTGTAGGTTATAAGAAGATGCAAAACCGAACCAAAACAAGAGGATTTACGAGTTCCCAAGGAGGAAGTCTCATTGGTACATCTCGGTGAGTAACTCACACACTTCACTATGATCAAAAGAGATTACAAGCAATGTGTTTACAAGAACCAGAAAGAATCCTCAAGATCCAAGCTTCCCACTCTCTTAGGCCTCTCTCAACTCTCAAGGTAAAACTCACCCTATAGAAACTAAACAGCTGAGTAATAAATCAGCAATATGGGCCTCGAGTTTTTTCTCTTCTCTTTTGCTTTCCATCTGGTTTTGTTGCCTAAAATGGGGTGAAAGCTTTATGGTCAAAGATGATCTATAAGGGTCTATTGTCAGTACAATACAGAGAGTATGATGTTGTGTTTTGGTATATGTATGACACAAGGAAAAGCATGAGAGAGGGTGAGTTTTACCTTGAGAGTTGAGAGAGGCCTAAGAGAGTGGGAAGCTTGGATCTTGGGGATTCTTTCTGGTTCTTGTAAACACATTGCTTGTAATCTCTTTTGATCATAGTGAAGTGTGTGAGTTACTCACCGAGATGTACCAAGGAGACTTCCTCCTTGGGAACTCGTAAATCCTCTTGTTTTGGTTCGGTTTTGCATCTTCTTATAACCTACAAAACATTCATCAAATCATATTAGAAACTAAACAGCTTAAGACTATAGCATCACTTGACAACACATTCCTTGAGCTCATGATGGACTTTAAAGCTCAGAGGCCTTCATTTAGTTTCATTCTGTCTTATTAGGTCACAGTTAGGAAATCGTGCATTGTGGACATCACAGTGTATTCACGTATCTTATTTTGTTTGCAAAGTCGACACTGAAGGTGTCATCGAAAGAATTAAAGAATTGTTTAAGGGTTACATACAAGGACCTAGTCTTAGGTTTTAATATTTACTTGCCAAAAGGGTATATAATAACTCTTTTGTTGGAGCAAGAGAAACCTAAGAATCGGGTGGATTACAAAGATGCTATAGGTTTTGTCACCAAGATTAAGGTATGTATGTGGTGTGGTAAATGACATACGTAGTTAACGTTGATTTTCTATTGCTTTTGGTTTACTGGAGTTTCTACTCTTGCAGGCAAGGTTTGGAAGTAATGATCATGCATATAAAAGGTTTGTAGACATCTTAAACATGTACAGAAAAGAAAGAAAATCCATCTCTGAGGTCTATGAAAAGGTATGTTTGCAGCAACTGAACTACAAATAGCCTCAGTGCAGAAGAAACAAATGTCTGGTAAAGAGAACAATGCCCTTTTCTGTTTGAGTTATAATAGGTGTTCTATGCTTTGATCGACCAAATGCTACTTGGGGAACAAGCAGGGACAGAAAGAGACGTGAGTCATCTCGTGGCAGAGCTGAAACTACAACACACAAGCTGGAACCATGTCGAAGGAACACATTGGTCCGTTTCGATTCAGTTACTTACTTAACTATGGAGCCGGTATTTATCTTATACATCTACACAAAGCATGTACATGATTTCACAAATGTATCTTAATTCTGATGTGTATATGCAGGGTACTATAGCTACTTATACGCCAAATGCTTTGCATCGACGATATGGCAATCAATATGTGAAGAGGATCCACTTTCGTTGAGCACAGGAACATTGCTCAGAGAGAAGTTCTTCAAACATGGAGAAGCCATAGATTCAGCTTAAGCTGCTCAAAGATCTTGCGAGCAAAGATCATTAGTGAATTCTTTATGGAGGCAGAATTCCTTCAATCACATGCCTGTTGAATGAGCTGAGACTATAGATTATTCCTTCATTTAGTTTAAATGCTTGCACGTAGTAAAAAATAAAAGATTATTCCTTCATTTGGTTTATCAAATAATTTTATGCCATTTTGTCTGCAATTATTTTTATTTCTCTTCTCTGGGTCAAGATTTTGACTGCAATTATATATCTAACTAAAATTCAAAATCAATCAATAATAACATATTTCAAGTCCCGGAATTTTAAGTAAACACTTAGGTCTTAATAATTTGG
>JAKUCM010008986.1:0-19425 GCA_023374145.1 Lepidium sativum | reverse complement strand
TCATCAATTCATACTTCGGGTCAGCGCCATCTGATAATCTCTACTTTTCTGATTTAGGTGACTCCAAACAATGTTGACATTGCCAAAGTCGCACCAGCGTATCACCTCTACACTCCTGGGGAGGTTGAAGCCGTCATCAGTCGTCTATAAGAAAAATAAATCAAGGCATTTGAATGGTTCATCAGGCTTGTGTCTGCTTACCTTTCTCTGAACCGAAAAACTTTCTTTCACCACAAAGCTTGTGACTTTTGTCTTAATCAGATTATATATACATGTCTTAATCTCGATAAGTTTCGTTTAGAATTTATCCTTCAATTTAAGCGGGGATGACAGATTTGCTTTAGCCATTCATACTCGTTGATCAAAGCATCGAAAATAGTTTATGAAAATTGTCTAACGGAAAATTGTCACTCGAATTTACTGATATATAACCGATAAAACGACATAAGAGAGGCAGAGGCTGAGAGAGTGATGAACAACTCAAGAATATAATATATTTATATTTTATAATTTATGAAGTTACAAAAGTATGAATATAAACCATAAAGAACTTTTAACTAAAACATATTCGGAATTCTGTTAAATACCTTAATAACTTTAAGAAAGTAAGCAAATAAAACGTCATTAATTTAGCTGATACGGCAATCCCAAAAGCGGTAACCAATCGGCCCCTCTAATAAAAGCGGCAGCTGTAAACCTCCCTGCGTCCGAATCAGACAAAACGGGCTTGTACCCGGCCCATTTAACTCTCTGGGTCAAATCCGACCCAGGACCCGAATTTTTATACTCTCCATAGTATATACTCGGTGGCGGTTCAACACCCTTTTCCCACGAAATCCACCCATCTGGACCCACGAGTGGCCCAATCTCCGATTGCATAATCACCGTCGTCGAAAACACCTTCCACGGACGACCAAGATACGTCGGAGCACTTACGTTTCCATTAGCGGAGATCGTACATCGTTGGATCGAGATTCCAGAGTTCTGATCTTCATCTGTTTTACCCTGTGCAGTGATTGTATTATACTGCTTCGGAAGCGGCTGACGTGGCCGGAAATTGCAGTCCTGAAAAAGAACTGCGGCGTTTCCGAAGATGAAATCGATAGTTCCGGTGACGTCGCAGCTGCGGTAGAATTGACGATTGGAGTGAGGGTAGAGAGTATCTTGGTAGCCATCGAATGAGCATTGATAGTAGACTGAGAGATCAGATCCTGATCGCAATGCCACCGCCTGATGCTTCTCTGGTCCGGCGGTGTTTATGATTCCAACGTCCCTCATTATGAATCCTTTGCCTTGAATTGCTGCATAGAGAGTGGGTAAAAATGTAACTTAATTTCAACATTAAGGGTTGTAATTGTAATTTCAAAAGTATAAGAAATGTAAAACAGAGTGAGTTACCTAACGTCGCCGTGAAGTAGGTGTGAACACCGTCGACGTAATTCTTGCTGCCGGAAATAATGGTCTTGTCTTTGCCGTCGCCGTATATCATAACATTCCATTTGCTCTTATCAATAACCACGTTCTCTGTATAAGTACCGGATTTCACGTATATGAAGAATTTTGTTTCCCCCTTCTTCGGAACTCTAGCCACCGCTTCGTTCACCGTTTTCACGTCACCGGAGCCATCCGCCGCAACCGTCACGTTAGGCGTTAAGTTTTTAGCCTCAAGTAGCCGTCTCACGCTTGGTCTAATCCCATCGGGAAACGAATTGAGGAGTCGTCTCCGATGAATTGGGATACCGAAATCGCTTAATGTTGAGAGAATTTTGGCGACGATCGCTAAACTGTTGCTTGTGTATATAGTGGAATTTACCATTGAGGACTTGAGATTCTTCGAGATTGTTGAATTCACGTATTTGGTATTGTTGTATTGATTTAGCTCCTCTAGTGCGTCAAGACATGTGTCGTGATATGTTAATGCGGAACTTAGCCAAGTTTTGAGATCGTCGATCTTGGATGAATTCAGAATCTTCTCACTGTCTCCGACTTCCATGGCGGAAATCGTCTCGTTGACTTGATCAATCGCCCCGTCGAAGACATCTCCGCAAACACCAAGCGCTGATTTGATTCTGTTATCGTCTGTCTCTTCGGCGAGCTTTTTGGGTAAACCGGAAATGGAATTGAGTTCGTCGATCACCACTTTGAGAGAAAGCTTGAACAAAATCACCGGATCCGTCGTGTTTGATGATGGAATCTTCGAGATGCTTGAGACACAAGAAGAAGGGTAACGAGTCACGCTACATACAGTTCTTAGAGAAGCGGCTGGAGTCAACTGTGGAATCGAAATCGGTATTGGTTTAGGCGTATTGTGTTTCCGGTTATGAACAGCGACGGCGATGACAGAGCCAATTATTATCGAGACCAGAACAACGATGGAGATGCCAACTGAAATCAACTGCTTACGAGTCTTTCTCTTCAACGCTAAGTTTTGCGCTTCATCAACTTTGCCATAGCCTTTGATTGACTTCACTGTATCCATTAAAACCCAAGCTCGAATTTCTAGGGTTTTAATTTATTTTTTGCTGAACAATTTTTAAAAACAAATTGGTATGTGTTAATAGCCCCTTTATACTAAAAGTGGTAGAATGGGAATATTTATTTTTAAGATCACGCACAAATTCTGAGATGCATCTTAAGGAAGTGTGTGTTTAAATGTTCTATTAGGATTAGGCATGTCCAGCTTTGTGGTGTTCTGTCACTAATTAATTAGTAAATCAATCACAGATTAATACTAGAAATCACTCTTGAATTACTTGGTAGTTTCCTTTCACAGTTTTCACCACATTATGATTGAATGTCGTAGTATTGATGCTAAATATTCGACCATCTTGTTTATCTAAAACCTCGAAGATTCGTATGTTTGGGTGCTACTAATATTACCTCTGAGTTGCATAGTTAGTAAGACCACCTCCATTGGAACTAGAGGTTTTAAATAATAAAATAACAATATATTTGGTTACAATTTAAATTTAATTTTAGTTTTATTTTTTAAAATTGTATTGTCCAATATCAATTTGACATGTGGTAACAAAGTTTAAGAACCATCTCTAAATATTTGAATAAGAACCTTCTCTTTTTAATTTTTTTTATTAAATAATGGTAAGAACCTCCTTTAAAATTTATTGTTAGAGGTGCTGTAATAGTTTTTTCGGGTCAAAGTCCAAAGGTTTGTCGTTTTTTTTGTATGAAACCAACCCTACGCATACGACTAATTACAAACCATTCAAATTTTAGTTGAAAACACATCCAAATCATTCCACCCAATTAACAAGTTCAGTAGTAAAAGTCAATGTAGAAGACATTTGTTTAATTTATGTCAACGTAGTCGATATATATAAATATATATATATAGTAGTTGGTAATCCGTCCTTCAAACTGATTTTATTTTTTGTTATTATAATCGAGTTGGTTTGAACTGAAAATTACTTTGAATTACATAGAAACTGCTGAAGACATAGATTGTTCTTTATTTCAAGTGATTTTTGAATGTATCTAGTTGGTAAACATATATGAAGTATTCTATAAGCATTATGAAAAGAGGTATTAAGGATTATCTTCTAAATTTATAAGTTTGTTGTATATAAATCGCAGGAAATCTACAATATCCTATGATCGAAGAGTTATATATTGATATTTATGACTTCATCGTCTTTCTTAACATTACATGTCTCCCAAAATCATAACATTTTTGCAATCACATGTCAATTTTTTTTACCAACTTACAAAGTGAAAAAAAAATCAGAAAACTCTATTATTTATATCTCTCCTCTTTTCCTATATCAATATAACTAAAATAACTTTTTTCGTTGTCGGATTATATTAATAAAGCTTGATGAAATACAAAACATTACAAACATATCCCCAGAATCGATGCCCAAAAAAAAAAAGTTTTTAGAAACAAACCAAAAAAAGAAAGCTAACACGAAAGATCAAATACTCAAAAGCTGCAAATTGAATAGAAGACATCGCTTGGCAACAAAAACCATTAGCGAATGATGGAACCTCCTATGGTGAATATGTATACCTCACACATGTAGAACGAGTTACTACACCGACAAAAAGAAATCCAAAAACCAAACGATGTGCGAAGCAAAAGAAAAAGCTTATTTGGAGTCGAGACCAAAGATAAAGTAAAAGCAGAAAATGACAGGAGAGCAAGATACACTTCTTCTGGAAATGACCAAGTCGAAGCACATTCAACCGATTATACGTTTAAATACAATACTTTTATCGTTTATTTATTTACTTTGAGTGAAATTGTCAATACTATATTCTTTTGCTATTACAACTTTAATATTATGGAAAACTGTAAAAATTTATCATATCTTCATTCCCTACATAATTACATGAGTTCAATACAAAAACTCACTAAGTCTTCTTTAGTTTCTATATTGAAGTGATTATTATTATCTCTCTTATTCTTTATTTATTTATTGTCTGAATATTTAGAGCTTTTTGTTTTTGTTTTAATAGACTATGAAGATGTAGTTATGTAGGTTTATTATTAAAGGACTGAATAATTATTTGTATGTTTTGAAATATTGTACTACAACAAATTCAAGTGAAGTGAAACATTGCATTGATAATGTATTAACAAACTATTTAATGGTGAAATTTCAATATATCCAGAGAAATTAACATAGTGCATAAAAAATTATTACTAAACTACTATAAAAATATAAATCTATGTAATAATAACAATTTTAATACAAACGATATGATGATGTGTATTTTCAGTCTTATGGTTATCTTTTATAGGTATTTGACCATTCCTATGTAATTTGTATTGTGTCTTTTCATTCATATTTTTTTTTTTATAGTTGTGTTTAATTATCAGTAACTTCTCATTTAGAATAAATATTTTTTTGCCAAAACAAATATCTTTATATGCAATATAGAGTTGTGACTTTTCATGACATCTTTTTAATCGCACATTTTAGAATTTATTTATGCACACTCTAGAAATCTGTTTTCATGATTATTTTTGTTAAATTTAGAATTGCGTTCTATTGAGTATTGTTGTTCTATCCTTTTAGTTTTAATAACTCCGAAATCGCGTTTTATTGAGTGTCGTTATTCTATCTTCTTAAAAATATTTTTAAAAATTCAAAAGTTGAATATCACTTCAAACACATATCCTCCTCATTATAATTTTACGAACTAAATTACTTCACCAATAAGTTTTCTGTTTGTTTAAGGTGTTTATTCATCGTGTGACCTATCTTTTTTTGGATATCAAAATCATGTAGCCTTTATTTTTAACATTTTTCACAATCCATAAGACAAAATACCATATTTGTTTTGATGTTTGACTTTGTATATTTTTCAAGAGAAGAGAAAACAGAGAACAAATTATTGACCAAACTTAAAGATAGTCTTGGGTCAAACCTTTAGTTTTAATCTTCCTTTATTGTTTTCCTTCAATAAAATTTACGTTTTACCAACTACTATTCACAAAATATATGTAATCACCTTTAGCATGTATTTACGTTTTACGTTTCAAATGTCTTATATATATAATCATAACTCCTATAATTGGTTATCGTGTATACGATTGTGACTATTCATATGTAAGTTTTTCTTGGTTTTTTTATTCATTATTTTTAGTTTTAGTTGTATTTATTTATTTGTACATTCCCAATTAAAATAAATGCATTTTTTTGCCAATAAATGACTTTATATGCAATATAGGGTTGTGAATTTTAGTGACATCTTTTTAGTCACATATTTTAAAATTTATTTATACCCACTCTAGAAATATGTTTTCATGATTAGTTTTATTTAATGTAGAATTGTGTTATACTGAGCATTGCATTTCTATTCGATGAATTCAGAATTGTGTTTCTTATTGAGTGTTATTATTTTATCTTCTTAAACATATTTTACAAAGTAAAAAAAAATTGAAGATCACTTCAAATACATCTTCTCCTCATTATAATTTTGTGAACTAAATTGCTTCAAGAGTAGGTTTTTTATTTGTTTAAACGATTTTCATCATGTAACCTTCTTTTCTATTTTTCTGGTATCACAATTATGTACCCTTTATTTTCAACATTGTTCACAATCCATAAGAAAAAATAAACAAAAGATTTTTTTGATGTTTCACTTTGTATATTTTTCAAAAGAAAAGAAAACAGAGAACGAATTATTGACCAAAGTTTTAGATAACCTTGGGTCTAACCCTTAGTTTTAATCTTCCTTTATTGCTTACCTTCAATAGAATTTATGTTTTACTAACTATTATTAACAATATATATGTAATTACCTTTAGCAAGTAATAACGTTTTATATTTTAAAGAATTGCTCAAATAAAACAAAATTATAGTGTAATTACTAGAATAGTTTTTGTCAAAAAAAAAAAGCGTCAAGGGTGTAATTACGGTTACACCCTTGAAACAAAAAACTGATGTCTTCTTCTATTTTCTTCTTCTTCTCAGGTTAGCTTCATACCCGAAAAAGAAAGAAACCTATAGTGTAAACCGTCGTCGTTAACTTCTCTTGATTTTGTTTCTTCCTCATCTTACTCAACGTGTTCTTCGTTGTATTTCATACTCGTTGTCTTCTTCTTCATCTTGTTTTTTGTACTCGTCGTCTTCATTGTCGGTAAGTTTCTTCTCCCTCTGCTCCTCTTCTGCTTTTTCTTCTTTTTTGTAAGAGCATTTGGGTTTAGGGTTGACGTAGACATTGGGTTTCTCGATTTTGCGACATTTCAATTTTTCAATTTTGCGACATTTGGGTTTCTGTTCTTCACTAACTTATTCTATGTCTAGTAGATTTCTTCCCGAGTCTGAGCCAATGTGATATAGTTCGTAATTAGTTGTGAGGGTAAGGGTGAAGAAGCGATATGATACGTGTAGTACAGTTAGTATGACGTTGGGTAGAGTTAGGTCGTAGGGGGTATAGTATGGTAGAATTAACGTGTAGTGTAGTCGAGTTAGTCTGACGTGTGATAGAGTTATATTTAAGAGAGGTAGAGTTGGTTTGTAATGTAATAGAGTTAGGTTGTAATATGCGGTATAGTTGGATTCTGTGTGGTAGAGTTGGTATGTAGTGTAATAGAGTTAGGTTGTAGTGTGCGGTAGAGTTGGTATGTAGTGTAATAGAGTTAGGTTGTAGTGTAGTCGAGTTACTCTAACGTGTGATAGAGTTAGATTCCGTGTGGTAGAGTTGGTATGTAGTGTAATAGAGTTAGGTTGTAGTGTTTTGAGTTAGTCTGACGTGTGATAGAGTTAGATTCTGTGTGGTAGAGTTGGTATGTAGTGTAATAGAGTTAGGTTGTAGTGTAGTCGAGTTAGTCTGACGTGTGATAGAGTTAGATTTAAGAGAGGTGGAGTTGGTTTGTAGTGTAATAGAGTTAGGTTGTAAGAATGTATTGTTGCGTTGTAGTTTGGTTGAGTTGGGTTTTACAATGCTTATCGTTTGTTTTCTTTCATCTTTAGATATGGCAGACAAGAAGTACCCGAAGAAATTTCTCACACACGGTGTACAGATGATGAAGAATCAAAGCATCAACCATTTTTGCAATCTAAAATACATCAGTAATATGATAAAGGGTATTGGTGAGGATGCATACGTAGACATCAAAGAGAACTCTTGCGTAGGGGTTTTTCTGAAACTAGCAGATTCCGACTTCAACTTTACAGGTAGGCATATACAGTACCTGTTGATGAATCAACTAGTGATTAAGAAGATGTATGAGATTTGGGTGTTGTTTGGAGCTCGTCCTACAAGGTTTTCTCTGCATGAGTTTGCTGAAATAACGCAGCTTAATTACGGTAACTTCGAGAAGGCTTCTAATGGGGCAAATGAAGCGCACAGAGAACTTTGGGAAGATATTGGCTTAGGGGTTGGTGAAGGACCAAAATGGATGAGTTGAAAGAAATATTGGGGAGATGTAGAGGGTGGTCTTTCGAGAAGAGGAAGATGGTGGGCTTGCTAGTTGTTTTGAATGTAAGAGTTTTAGGTTGCCACACAAATAGTAGGCTCTCTTTTAGTGCTGCGAAGTTGGTTGCAGATATTGAGATATTCGAGAGGCATCCATGGAGAAGAGTGGCGTTTCTAGAACTGATAAAATCGATCAAACTGGCAGGATGCAAAACGGGTAGTAATTACACAATACACGGGTTTGTGCACGCACTTCAGATATGGGCATTTGAGTTCATCCCCATAGTCGCAGTAATATTTGGGGAGCAAAGAGCAGGTGACGTCCCCATTCTACGATGGAGACCCATCAAAAAACAAACCATTGACCTCGAGGACTTGGTGAAGTTGGAGCTAGCAAATAATAATGGAAAGGTAAATTCCTTTTGTAGTAGAGATCATTTACTCCACTATACATACATGGTAGAGTTCAATTTCAAGTAATGTCGAGTTGATTTCAAGTATAGTAGAGTTCAATTTTATAAGTATAGTAGAGTTCATTTACGTGTAGTAGAGTTATCCATAGAGTAATATGTAGAGTGGTAGAGTTCAATAATAAATTGCATCTTCTCGTCTACCAGGTACGTCTTAAGCAGCTGACTACACAGCCTCTGGAGATAATGCCTCTATGGACAAACGATATTGCAGACCACAAAGTTGACACCATGCTTGGAGATATACTTGCCTCCAGGCTAGATGAATCCGCTTGGGACAAAAGTAATAAGAGGAAGGCGGATGCTTATGGCGAGGAGAGGATGAGCAAGCGTAGTGCTAGTTCAAAAGTTCAGGTGGAGAAAGTGAAAGAGAAACAACACAATAAAGAAGAGAAAAAACACAATACAATAGAGAAAAAACACAATAATGTAGAGAAAAAACACAATAAATTAGAGAAAAACACAAAAAAGAAGTGAAAAAACACAGGAAAGAAGAGAAGAAGAGAATCCATATTAGGATGGATGACTCCACCACCATGCAGGATGTAGTGAGAGTCGTTAAAAAGAAGAAGCGGAAGGCAGAGGAGTCTAGTGTGTTGCTTGACACTCTTAGAGGTCTGACCAGAGCCTTCGAAGGGATGAGACACGATCAGAACGTGTTTGCTGAACGTATATATCGTCTTGAAGAGAGTATGCTCGATACCAGGGCAGAGACCACAATGTTTACTGAGCGCCTGAATACGCTTGAGCGTACCACCTCAGAAAATACAGCCATGATTGAGAGGATTCTTAAGCTAGAAGAGGGCAGAGCGCAACCCCAAGTTTATAGCTTGGCAGATGAGGGTGGAGGTCAGACAAGTGCATGACATCAAACTCCTGAAGATGTTAATCGTGAAGGGAACCTACATCCTGAAGACGTAGGTCGCGAAGATGATGTAAAAGGCAATACAACCCGTACTCTCGACTCCCCTAATAATAAGGAACTTAATTCGGTACGTAGGGTTCTATTTTGAATGAGACTTACTTTGATTGATTATGTACCAACAAACAACAAATATTACATACATCTTTGTACAAACATACACATAAAACAGACAGTTATATGGTTTGGTCGAGTTATATTTAACTCTACAAAACAATTATTGTGTTCAAAATAGCTCTTCCAAACCAGTAAAACGAACTCTACCACAATTACCAAGTCTACCATATGTGAATCTAACATATTGAGTTGCTCTTTGCAGACACCTCCTTGGAAACAGCCTACCTTTGTGAACTCGGATTCGGGGAAAACACCAAGTGCAGGTTCAGGTATTAAACCAACAAATGTGGATGCTCATCTCGATGACACACAAGTGTCCCCAGCCAGCACTAAAGATACCATCCCACCGGACCAGGTAATCCTGTTAAAATTAAATCTTACTGGTTGAGTTGATAGTTCTGTTAAATAGAGTTGACATTATCATATTTTTTGCAGAATAAATGGGTTATCCAGAATCATGAGACATCTGACCCTCTAAGCCCGTTATCAAGAGTTGTTAGGAATCCAGAAGAATCGTTAAAAGAAGAACTACCTTGCGATGTGGAAAAAATTAAGCCAGGGATGTCACAAGTTGGCGTCATAAACCTGGTGGATACTCCTGAAAAGGGTAAACAAACACGGGAGGAGTTAATCTTTATGGAAGACGTGTTACCCAAAGAGACTCGGGAACGAGTCCTCGCTGAGAACCAGGTACTGTTCATATTCAACTGTAGTAGAGTTAGATCACCTGTTTGGTCGAGTTAGATCATCTGTTTGGTCGAGTTGGATCACCTGTATAGTAGAGTTAGTCCTCTGTATGGTAGAGTTTGATCACCTGTTTGGTAGAGTTAGTCCTCTGTATAGTAGAGTTAGATCATCTGTTTGGTCGAGTTGGATCACCTGTTTGGTAGAGTTAGTCCTCTGTATGGTAGAGTTAGATCACCTGTTTGGTAGAGTTAGTCCTCTGTATGGTAGAGTTAGATCATCTGTTTGGTCGAGTTAGATCACATGTATGGTAGAGTTAATCATCTATTTAGTATAGTTAATCATTTGTTTGGTCCCATCTTTTTACAGGTATCCCCTTTCCAAGGCTGTTCCATTGTCAAGCGGATTCATAAGAATGTTATTCATTCTCGGAGTGTCTATGATCCTTTTGGTCCGATTTCAAAATTAAAAGTACTTCAGTTACGCGACTACGTGAAGCATCAATTGGAACTCACTGGCGACGGGAAACACAGTCTGAATGCGGATTTCTTCCTCCGCTTGATATGCCCAAAAGAGAAGTGGTCTGTCCCTCGATATGGCTGGCTTCACGATTGCGTAAGTTAAACTATCTTATGACGTAATTTTTGTTTAGTAGAGTTAGATTAGAGCACTAATACAGTAAAGTTTTACAGCATATTGGTTGTGCGATGAATCTCATTCGACAAAGATCCTTGCAAACTCCAAGTTCATACAGGAGTAATCGGCTAGCTTTCATAGACCCAATGTTTTGTGGTTTTTGGTGCTACACGTACGAAAGGGATTACTTGGGAAAGGAGGATACTTTTGTGTGGGCTGGTGGGTTTAAAGATGTATTCGATGGCACTGCACCCACATTCAGTGGCACTAGGAAGCAGTGGATGAGAGACGTGGACACCATCTACATCCCTTATAATTTCCAAAACATCCAGGGTGGCCCTCGAAGTTAATCTCAACAAAAGAAAGATCGTCTTTTCGATCCTGACCCATCTTGCACTTTCCCTAGTGCAATGGTAGATTCATGCATGTAAGTTACTCAAATTCAGTATAGTCGAGTTAGTCCTCTGCTTAGTCGAGTTGGTCCTCTGTTCGGTCGAGTTGGAAAACCTGAATGATAGAGTTAATCCTCGGTTAGGTCGAGTTGGATAACCTGAATGGTAGAGTTAGTCCTCTATTAGGTGGAGTTAGTCCTCTTTTTGGTCGAGTTGGTCCTCTGTTTGGTCGAGTTGGAAAACCTGAATGATAGAGTTAGTCCTCGGTTAGGTTGAGTTGGATATCCTGAATGGTAGAGTTACTCCTCTGTTAGGTCGAGTTGGATAACCTGAATGGTAGAGTTAGTATGCGCGTTGGTAGAGTTATTCTGAGTTACATTTACATTTGTAATAGAGTTCATTCTCATGGTTCTCATTTTTTTAGACCATATGCCATGATGATTCCGAAGATGATTAAGGAGTTTTCACCCATGGAGATGCAACGCATATTAGCGCGGTGGAATATAAGATTGTGCATGTGAATAAGGGCGTACCACGTAATAAACGGTCTGGCGACTGTGGTGTGTGGGTTATGAAGATGATCGAGTGTCTGGCCATCGGATGCAACTTTGAAGGTCTTTCCGACGAGTACGTCGACTTCTCTCGGTTGAAATACGCCATTGGCTTCAAAGACGAACTTCCCATAAAATCGGAAATTGCTTTTAGTGATCTAATATATGCACGCGAGTGTGATAAGAACATGCTAATGAGAGCCACCAAAGATCTCCAACTTGATTGGTAATTTTGTTTAGTCGGTGTATAGTCCTACACTCGTGTATATTGTATAGTACAAGAGTATTTCAGTATATATTTGTATAGTTCTAACTTTATTAGTTGGTTATTGACAAGTAATTAGTGATCTATACGTGATCTAACTAAGAACTAACTACACCCACGTTCTGTGCCACTAAGAGGATAACAGACATGGACACGATCTACATATTAACTACATTTAAACAGTGTACAATGTTTGGAACTGCTGCAAAGAGCATCCAATGGTGACTCTGAAGAAGCCACACTGCTGCATGGATTTGTGCTAGTCTGTTTAGGAACAAACAGGAGACGGGAGGGGTATGAAGTCCTAAGACATCTACTGCAGGACACAGTTGTAGAAACATTGGAATATGTAGACCACCTCCATAACAGAATCTTTCGTTACCCATCATCGCTCAGTTGGCGAGGAGAGCAACAAATACTACTTCTCGAAAAAACATATGGGCGAAAAGGATGTTCTTGCAATGGAGAATTCCTGGAGATTCTCCACTTCTTTCAAGGATTCGATGCCGAAGACGTTGATCAACCAATGGCCGAACCTTGTGAAATATGCACTTGGTTCTTCCAATTCAGAAAGATCTTTCTTCACCATTAGTTGTTGAATGTAATTTCCTTTTCGTTGTTGTACTCGTTTTCGTTATTGTACTCTTTTCGTTTACGTACTCGTTTTCGATTTCTTTCGTTTATGTACTCGTTTCGTCTTGCATAGTTAATGTAATCTCCCTTTCAACCATTAGCGTATTGTTAACTCGACCAAACAGAGGAATAACTCGACCAAACAGAAGAATAACTCGACCACACAGAGGACTAACTCGACCAAACAGAGGACTAACTCGACCAACAGAGGACTAACTCTACCATACAGAGGACTAACTCTACCATACAGGTTATCAAACTCGACCAAACAGAGGACTAACTTGACCAGACAGATGATCCAACTCGACCAACAGAGGACTACCTCTACAATACAGAGGACTAACTCTACCATACATAGGACTAACTCTACCATACAGGTTATCCAACTCGACCGACCAGAGGACTAACTCTACCATACAGTTGATCTAACTCTACCATACAGGTGATCCAACTCGACCAAACGCAGTGTTAACTCTTCTATTCAAGAATGAATGCTTTGACTACATGTCCGGACATTGTGACCAATTTTCTTACATTTAGAATAAGTTGAAACTTTTCTTGGACGTTTTTCGGGCTGAGAAGACTCGAACCAGGTCTTTATCCGTGATTTCTTTGGGCTCCCTGGTTGTTGACGTACGTGTGGTGGATTACACAACTTACGACTCACTTCCAACGGAACGGGAAGTGCAGCATCTCTTGGAAAGATACTACCAGAGTATGCGTTGTACAGGTAGGTCGTGTGATAGTATGGATGTGTAAGTTCGATCGTCGGCCTTCTACCAGCCTCAGCAATGGCAATGGCATGGACACAAGGAATTTTTTCGAAATCATACCTCTTGCAAGAACACATCTTCTCAGTCTGGTGTTCGTCTATGTCCTGCACGTTGTACTATCTGGTTTCATCGACCCTTGTCTATCATTTATAACAATAATGTTAACAATAATGTTAACTCTACGTTTGTACCTTTAGACCGAATCGCTTGCTCATTGAATCAGCAACATGTTGAGGAAGAACAGATGGCCCAATTTCACCTACGAATTCCAAGTATAACCTTCCTAAGACTTCCGTTGACGCTTGTCATGCACGACCTGATCTCTCCGTAACAGAACAACTATGTTCTCCCATATACTTCCAGACAAAGAAACATCCACCGTCGTCGACAGGTGAAGCTCGCACTCTCCACTGACAGTTTGGTACTCAACATTTCACATCCAACACTGTCTTCGATGAAGCAACAACATCGAAGTCAAAACTCTGTAAGACAGAAAGTATTTTTAGCCTGGTCATGAGTTCTTTTTTTGATGAGTATCGTTGCCCAACAACCATTGCGAGTGCTGACATATCTATATCCAAATACTCAGCATTCAAATACAACCCCGTTGCTTGCCTTGACAAGTTTTTCTTCTTTTCTTCCTTCGATTTTCTACGAACACTGATATAATCTTCATCATCCGAGCTTGCGCCATCCATATCATCGCAACAGTCAAATCTGAATTCCACATCCTTGTCCTCAGCATGTTCACCTTCATGTTTCACATTTTCTGGTATACGCTCATTGTTTGGTACACCTCTACTAAACACCGGATCAACTCTACTACACTGAACATACGAGGCATCATTCTCCGACTTACATTGGAATTTCTCATCAACGTTTCTCCAACTACACTGACCTTTTTCAGGGTAACTCACTGAAACACGAGATCTAGTGGTAATTTTGACACATAGACGCATTGCTTCTTTACGAAATTGTAAAACAAACACTTGCAATTGTCTATCGTTACTCACAATTACAGGGGAGTATCTTCGGGTAGTGATTGAATGACAACATTTGGCATGTAGCTTAGTTTTATCTCATGACAATGTGCATCCAAACCAAAATCGGCATAGACCATCTCCAGAAATTCATCGAGGCTTAAATCTTCGACAATGCCTATGATCCGATACCCGTACGACTGGTCCACCGAAAATATCCATTGATTTTCATTAAAACTCCATATCCCACAAACCAAAATTATTTGATCCATAGATCCAAACATAAACAGAAAAAGCAAAGGAATAGCGAAGAAGTAAAGGAGCTTCAAGAAAGCTACAATGGCGTCACTTATGGAGGAATCAGTTGGATGCGCGGCAGATGAGGTAATAACTGAGGGGTAAATACGTAATTTAAGCTCTACTACGAAAGTAGGTTAGGTTTCCAAAACTAACTCTATCATACTGCACTATGTCCGTGTAGAAGAGTTGATTAGAGCACAAACAACAACTCTATTATGCTGGAAATCTAACTCTACCAAGCACACTTCACCTCTATCACGCTGGAAATCTAACTCTACTACACACGAAATTTCATTAATGTCAACTCTACTAAGCATAATTTAACTATACTGCTCTAGAACTCTAACTCTACCATACTGCACTTTGTCCATGTGATAGAGTTGATTAGAGCACAAACAACAACTCTATTATGCTGGAAATCTAACTCTACCAAGCACACTTCACCTCTATCACGCTGGAAATCTAACTATACTATACACGAAATTTCATTAATGTCAACTCTACTAAGCATACTTTAACTCTACTGCGCTGGAACTCTAACTCTACCATACTGCACTTTGTCCACATGATAGAGTTGATCGCTTACGTGACAGATTTCATTAATGGCATTTTCGTAATAACGTTTTTTTCTCATTAAAAAAGGGCAAAATGGTATATAATAAATTAAAAAAACTATTCTAGTAATTTACAAACATTTGCTCTATTTCAATAATTAACACTTAATTTCGCTCTAATCTAGCAAATCACTCTTTATATTTCAAATGTCTTTTATATATAATCATAACTCCCTTCATTGTTTATCTTTTATATATATGTCAATATTCATATTTAATTTTTTATTGTGTCTTTTTTGCCAACAAATGCGCAATATAGGTCATAATTTTTCATGACATCTTTTTAATCATACATTTTGAAATGTATTTATACCCAGTCATCGAATATATATCATGTGTCTAAATATTGTACTTCAATTCTAGGAATTATATAGTTCATGTTAATAGTTATTAGAAGTTTATTACTTTCTACTTTTTCTAGTTTCTTGTCAAAAATACATTAGTATGTTGGTTTCTATTATACAACATTATAAGAATTTGTTACATGATAGTGCTATATGTCCAAATATATGTTATTAACAAATACTCTAGAATTACGATAGTGCTTTTATCCTTCGAAAGTTTTTTCATTTTTTGATACCCTTTTTTTTGCTGATTTTGAGAATCTCATGCTAAAGCCTAAGACCATGATTATTGGTGAGACCCAATTGGGTCTCTTAAAAAAAAAAAAAAAAAAATTTTGTAAAAAATGGACCAATACGGGTTCGCCACATGGCGAACCTGTATTGGTCCGTTTTTTACCAAAAATTTTTTTTTTTTTTTTTTTTTAAGAGACCCAATTGAATCTCACCGATAATCATGGTCTAATATTTTGAAAGAGTATTCCAATGAACAAAAATGTTCAAATTTTATAAACCAATAGTATTAAACTCTAACATACTTATGAAATCAATTAAAACTCATAAATTTTGTTAATTTTTAAAAATTTGCAATCTAATAACACATAAATTTAATGATTATGTACATAAGTTTAAAATACTGAAGCCAATAACACATGATTTTCAGAGAATTTTGAAAATTCAAGACTGAATAACAATAAACTCTTTAAGACTTTAAACTATTTAAAAATCATAGAACTAGTAAACCTCTTAGTGTTGGTGTCTAATAACCAATAAATAAATCTAGTTAGTTTAATGGTGTAAATAGTAAATGCAAAATCTTGAAGAATGTAGAATCTAATGAAATTATTTTTGTGGGATTTTGCATTATTATTTATACTCAAATGGTAATTCAAAAATCTGGCTGAATTTGGTAAAATCTAATATATTAATTTTTAACTAAATATTGTATCACTATTAAATAAGTATATTAATTAAAAACTAAAATAACTACCTAATACTTTAAACTTTTTAAAAAGGTAAATTTGAGCGTATAATCACTTTGGTTTACATATTTAAGTAAATGGGCTGGCCGATAATACTAGGGTATTGTTTACAATATTATAACCAAAATGCACCTATAGAAAAGAAATGATTCTCACTCTGACACAAGCTTTTCATAGCAAAATGGATATTTGGTCTTATTTACTTTTGACCATTTGGTCACTCACTCTGTTTTCTAAAAACTTTTCTTTTCTATGAATTAATTATCAATTGTTCCTGTGATATTGTAAATTCATGTTTAGCATGTAAATTCACATTTATTTTGTTAACTTTCGTTTAGTAGATTAATTGAATCCACATTTTTAGCATACAAATCCACATTTATCTGGTTAACTCTCGTTTAACATGTTTAGAATGTTTAAATCTACATGCTTAGCATGTAAATCCACATCAATTTAGTAACTTCCAACAACTACAATCTTAGATAATAACATTTTATTTCATATGACCGCATTGTTACCATGTTAACTTATATACTAAATATTGTTTAATATCATTTTGTAATACATTCAATACGATACAGATACAAAAACATGTTATTATTATAATTTTACTATATGTTCAAGACATAGCATATACAAATATAGATTAGCAATTAACTTTGTAATAAATGTTATACTGTTCACTTTTATCAGTTACTTATTTATATTATGTTAGTATATAGTTTTGTAATATGTTTCAATATGTAGCACATATAAAAACATGTTAGTATGTAACTTTGTGATTTGTTCAAGACATAGCAAATACAAATTCATATTAGTATTTAACCTTGTAATAAATGTTATATTGTTCACTTTTCCTAGTTTATTCATATCTAATATGTTAGCGTATAACTTTGTAATATGTTCAATACAGCATATTCAAAAACACTAGGATGTAAATTAACAATCTTTTCTATATTACCCTCTAAATTATCACTTAACGTATCTATTACCATTATCATGTAACATAGCATTAAGAGCATTAAATGCAACTTATCTTCTAAATTTTCAGTCTCAGCTTTTTATTATCTTACTAGACACGAGAATTACACACAGAATCTTCGATCATTAAATACATATATTCTTTACAGTGTTACTAGCGCACGTTAGTCCACTTCTCAAAAGCATTTCCGTCGAATGACACATTCATAGGTCTCTTGAACCTAATAAAAAACCACGACTGCTTACCTAATTTTCATAAACTAGAGATTATGTAGCTAATTCACCCTTTTAAAAATAACTAAAAGTATTTTATATAAATTAAATGATCATAATATATTGATTATATCTTAGTAGTTAACTAATAAAATAATCTTATAAATTGTTGGTTGATTATCTCCCATAAATTATTTGTATATAAGTTTTATCTACTTTTTCTGAAAAATTAAAAATGTTCGGATAAGACAATTATAGACTTTCGTTTCTACGCCAAATTATCTTTTGAAGTTCTCGAATCTTAACTCGAACCCAAACCAATTCAAACCAAATATAATGGGTATTCGAATAAAGATCGGATACTTAAAAATTATTATAATGGATCTTAAGTGAATGTAACCAAAAACCTAAAAATCTGAAAACTTGAAAATCTGAACTGAACCTAAATGCATACGCAAAAACTAAAAAACATGATTAACTTAGATGGAAACCAAATACCTATAATTACACCAAATTATGTAGAAAATGAACTATAAGCATCAATAAAACAACTTGTTGGATATATTAATCTTAACTAGATTATTTATAATTATTAATTAATTAATTAATTATAAAATTGGTTAATGAAAAACTGAAGAATTTTTGTGTTACTTGAATGGTAATTGAGAAATGGAAGCATCAATACTCGTTCAATCTCTTTGACGTTGTTTTTAAGGACTGACAATCTCTCCTATCAGAAAGATTCAAATATACTTTGAATAATGGTTCACTAAATTTGACCATGAACAAAGTTTGACGACATAAATCTCTCTCCTAAAAACTTGAAGATTAATTTCTCCCCATTCCATATTATAGTTGGTTTAAATGGTACAGTAAACCGAAAATCAAAATTACACCGAAATTATCTAATTAGAGACCCGATTACAATAACCCTAAACTCAAATCAAGCTATTCATGAGAAGAAGCACTTGATTCTGATCACATTCTTCGATTGTCTCGTCAAAGAGTTTGCTCTGTCAGAATTATATATTAAAAAAAGAGAGCGATTTAGTACCTAAGCCGAGAAGCAAAGATGAATTGAGATTTTAATTGCTTAGTTAAATGAAGGCAGTTCTATAAGTTAATAAAATTCTCCAAAAGCCTAAGATCGCAACACAACTGGCAAAACACTTCTTATACGTTAGATTCGAGGATGTTCAAATTCTAAGCTTCCCCTTTTTTTTAATTATGGATTATCGAACAAGTTCTGAATCTAATTCTAGTGTAGTAGTCCATCATCAACTTCAAGATATAATAAATAATTTGGAAATACGATGAGATTTATTAAGAAAGTGAATGAGCAAAGAGTAAGTAGTAGGAATACAAGAATTACATCTCAAAGACCAAGCGTGAAGGGAAAACCGGTAGAGGATAACCAGCCACCACCTCCAATAAACTGACTAGCAGTATATTTCTGAGCTTCAGCAGCAGCTGTAATAACCTTAAAGCCCCTCCACTTCACTCTATTTGCAGTTCCAGCACCTGCTCCTGTGTTCGCATACTCCCTGTAAGTTAGAGTGTTCAACGCAAAAGTCCCGGTCCACTCTGACCACCCCTCAGGTCGGATCACATCAGATATAGCCGACTGCATTATCACCGTTTGTGAATACTCCTTCCAAGGTCTTCCCAAATACGTCGGAAAACTAC
>JAKUCM010008984.1:0-14324 GCA_023374145.1 Lepidium sativum | reverse complement strand
CTGATATAAACCACACAAATCTTACAGAGTTCAAGAAAATAAATAATAAATAAATTTTTTCTTCTTGAGGCACAAAATCTTCGACTTCTCTAAACTTTAGCAAGATAGTGTGAATCAAATTTAGATATTAATGTGAAATCTACTATAGTGTCATAAATATTGCACATTGACTAGCAAGACTTTTCCAATATGTCTCCAGATTCTTTCCAATTGATTTAAATAATCAAAATGAAGTTACTGGTAATGCCCACATTCTGTTTCTTGAACCCAATTGTTATATAGACTAGAATACTTCAAAAAATAGCATAATTATTAGAATAATTTTTTTTAACAATTATGAACAGTAAAAAGATGAAATTATTTGTTATTGTTAAGAGCATCGTTTCATTATAAGAATGTCATTTAATACAATTTTTGTAAAAAAAAAGAAAAAAGAAAGAAAAATATGAATCGTTAACTCCTTCTCTTCTTCTCTACGTTGCCCAAAAAAATCGAGATTCATATCATTCGAACTTTCCACGAAATTTCTCTACTTTCTCCTTCATCGTCTTCGTCATTAACTTCTTCTCCTCCGTTTTCTCGTCACGATACCAGCTTTTCATAGATTTTTGATAGATTTCTGCATTATACCTTCTCCTTCATTGTCTTCATGGTTCACTTCTTCTTCTTCTCCTCCATTTTCTCGTCACGAAATCGGCTTCTCCTCCGTGGTTTTGGTTCAAGTTATATAGGTTTTGATTTTGTTAAGTAGGCTTTGTTTCTGTTATGTAGGCATATGGTTTTAACATTATGATGCCTTATTTTAAACAGTGATATAGGTGAAGGTCCGGACTACTACGAACTCACTAAGGTGTTCCAAACATGAAGGTATGTTCTGTTATGACATGTATATTTTCACCTAATGTAGGTTTTGGTAGACGATTTAGGTTTTTTTATTTACTTTATATAGGTTTTGGTGTATGCTCGGTTTTGGTGTATGTTATGTAGGTTTTGCTACAACTTATCTATGTTTTGGTGTATGTAATGTATATTTTTATACTATTATGTATGTTTGTTTTGAATGTTTGCTGCTTATTTTCAAGGGCTGGACATTGCGTTTGCATCGAGGAAGTCGGATCCCACTTCAAGCTGCAAAGAAGGTGCTGGATGTGGAGATATTTCAAAGGTATCCTTGGGGTCGGGATGCCTTTTAATCACTAATCAGATCCATCAAAGGGGTGTCATACTATCGGCTAACTTACACTCTACATGGTTGTGTCCATGTGCTGCTGATATGGGCATTAGAGTACGTTGAATGCCTTGGTAGGCTTTATGGTTCCCAGAAAGATGATGTCGATATACCATTACTCCACTGGGAAACATGCAAGGCTAATGGAAGCCTCAATGTCATACTACATGATGAGATACATAACTCAGAAGACGGAAAAGTATGTTGTTTTGTAGGTTTTGATAGATTTTTTGTAGTTTTACTTACACGTTTTGTAGGTTTAGTTGGTTAATTTAAAATTAAACATTTTTGCAGATTCGTCTTGCTAAGAACATGGTCCACAAGGCGGTGGAAGATGTTTATCCTTTATGGGACGAAGAAGTGTAGGGGGATTGTAGACTCCACAATATGATTGTAGATATACTTGGATAGGTCCTCGATGAGAGCTTCTGGGAGATGGATAATTTGAAGAAGAAGAAGTTGGTGATGGTGTCTATTGACGCCCCAAAAACAATCAAGGAAGGTATGTGATGTACGTTTTGATTTAGCACATGTAGGTTTTAGGTTCTGTTATGTATGTTTTGGTTCTTTTTGTAGGTTTTTGGTTCCGTAATATTGGTTTTAGTATGAATTTTAGGTTTTAGGTTCTGTTCTGTAGGTTTTGGGTCCTTTTTTGTAGGTTTTGGGGTCCCGTAATGTCGGTTTCGGTATAACTTGTAGGTTTTGGGTTCTGTTATGTAAGTTTTGGATTCTTTTATGTAGGTTTTGGGTTCCTTAATGTTTGTTTCGGTATGACTTATAGGTTTTGGGTCTGTTCTGTAGGTTTTGGGTTCTTTTATGTAGGTTTTGGGTTATGTAATGTCGGTTTCAGTATGACTTGTAGATTTTGTGTTATGTTCTGTAGGTTTTGAGTAGGATTTGTAGGTTTTAGGTTTAGTAATGTATGGTTGAGGTTCAATAATTTCAGTTTTCGGTATGACTTGTAGGTTTTGAGTATGACTTGTAGGTTTTGGGTTTAGTTTTGTAGGTTTTAGATTCCAATATGTAGGTTTTAGTATGGGATCTCGGTATTGGTTATGTGATGGAGTATCTGATATTGATTATTTCTTTGTATAGGAAGTGATCATAGAGGAGGCTCACGTTCTGCCTCAGAAGAAAAAGCCACCACAAAAAAATAACAAGGTGAAGAGGTTGAAGTGGGTGAGAGTAGTGACAATGTCAAGGACACCATGAACATGTCCTTGAAGTCCTTCGTGAAGGAAAAAAATTAGGGACAAGACGCAGGCATCCATACTGAAGGAGTAGTCGGCTATAATGTCGTTGTTGGAGGGATTACTAGCTAAGTTTGAGCAAGCTGAGATGAATAAGGATGATAAATATGAAAGCCTGATAAGTGAGATGGTGAGGTTGAAAATTAGTTTTTCAGAAATGAAAACCAAAATTTGCCGGTGTGAGACTCCCTCCCATTGAGATCGGAATCACCTAGCAGTAGTTCTCCTCCTCTCCCATTAAGAGCCGAACCACCAAGCGGGAGTTCTACATGTGTAGGTTCAGCAGAGACCTCGCCACTAAAAGTAGGTGTTGGCAACGTTGTGGAGGAGGAGGTTGTCAAAGAAAATGAGACATCTCGAAAAGAAATATCGTGGAAGGTTGTTAGGGAAGAAACTTCTGATCCAGAGAGTACAATGACCAAGGTTGTGCGATCTGGTAGACAAGAACAATCTTGCAAAGATGTTATTTGATTCAAAAGTCCTCCATATGAGCCAATCATTGATATGACAGTGCTTAATGATTATGATGATTGATTGACGACTGAGAAAAGGCAAGTGGGAGAACAATCAACAAAGGCATCTGACAATTAAAAAGTTTTGTTAGATGTACAGGCCGTTCATAGAGAGAGCCGCAAAATCAAACTGGCTGCTTCTCAGGTAAATCTTTCTTTTTTGTAGGTTTTGAGTATGACTTGTAGGTTTTGCTTGACGTTATGTAGGTTCTGGGTATGACTTGTAGGTTTTTGTATCTGTTATGTAGGAGTGGTTAAAACTTGAAGGTTTTGGTTTAGTTGTATAGATTTTGGTTTCATCTTCTTATGATTTTTTCTTATTTTCCTACAGATATCGCCCTTTAAAGGGTGTTCAATAGTGAGTCATATTTTGCAAGGAGTCCAACAATTAGTTGCTAAATATAATCCATTTGGTGATTACAAGGCGGGACAACTGAAAAGACTTTTTGAATATGTTACTTCTGATTTGTAAGTCCCCCTCATTTGCAACACAAATTCCAATTTCTACTCCAGGATGTGTAACATGTAAGTCTATTTAGGTATGCTGACGATCCAATGAAAAACACTGAATTCTACGTCAGGATGATGACATGCAGAGATGAATGGCCATCAACTGATCGTAGATATGGCTGGTTGACTACACAAGTATATAGTTTTTGTTACGTAGGTTTTGAATTTTGTTCTATATGTTTTGGGTATGCCTTGAAGATTTTCGGTAGGAATTGTAGGTTTTGGAGATGTCTTGTATGTTTTGGTATCCGGTATGAAGGTTTTGATATATGTTTTGCAGGTTTTGGTATCTATTATGTAGGTTTTGGTATTTGTTATGTAGGTTTTGACAATGACTTGTAGGTTTTGGCGTTGACTTGTAGGTTTTGGTATCTGTTTTGTAGGTTTTGGTATCTATTATGTAGGTTTTACCGATGACTTGTAGGTTTTGGCGTTGACTTGTAGGTTTTGGTGTTGACTTGTAGGTTTTGGTATCTATTCTGTAGGTTTTTTTATTGTTTTGTAAGTTTGGCTTATTATTTTTTCCCCTCTTTGCAACATATGTCCGTTGTTATGATGATATTTCAAAGAAGACATTACTAGCTTATTACGCCATTCAGAAGTCGCCGGATTTCTTTTGTTGATCCGGAATTCTCAATGATGTGGGCAACATAGTACCAGACTGACTTCGTTCGCACTAAAGGCAAGAATTTCCGTTTTGAGGGAGGGTACATAGACCTTTATAAAGGGAATGATGGTATGTATGCCATTGAAAGGAAATGAGTAACGGAGGTGGACTGGGTGTACATAGCACACAACATTGGGGGAGCTCATTGGGTGGCGTTGGAGTTGGACTTGGTGAAATGCATGATCAAATTCTTTGATTCACACATGTGTGTATCGTCGGACCGTATGGTCTTGGACCAATGAAAAGCCTTCGCAAAGATGATCTCGCTCTTGGTCAAACAAATGGCACTTCCGATTCAGAAAGAAAAGCTTAGCAGCCAAGTATACAAGATTTCAAGGGTCAAACGAGTTCCTCAGCACAATTGCAGTAGGGATTGTGGGATTTTTGCACTCAAGTTCATTGAGTATTTGGCCATAGGTATCTCATTCGAGGGTTTGACCGAGAATATTATTCATTTCCTTCGAATGAAGTATGCAGCAGAGGTCCTAAATGAGCTTCCCCAGATTTGCGACATTATCATGACTGACCCCAACCTCAAGGAGAGAATGAGGACAACAAGGGTACGTGGATCTTCGACAGTCAACCTTGAGTAGTGAGTTTAATCACATACTCTATTTTAACTTTTAGGGTTTTGTATTTGTGTATACTTTTGTATAATGATAAGTGTATTGCTTGTACAAACCAACATAATGATAATTACTTGTACAAACCAAGGTAAAAGGAAGTAACTTAAAAAACTACATAACACTCCGGAAAACCGACAAAGCAAGACGTAAAACCTACATAAGAGGTCGTAAAACCTATATTAAACGGAATCAAAACTTATATAAGAAGTCTTCAAACCTACATAAGAGTTCGTAAAACCTACATTACACTGAATCAAATCATACATAACGTAAATCAAAACCTACAAAAGAGGCGGTCGTCAAACCTACATAACACTAAGTCAACGCCTACATAAAAAAACCTACATAACATGTAGGTTTTGGTTTACAGTGTGTAGGTTTTGGTTTACGTTCTATAGGTTTTGTTTTATGTTATGTAGGTTTTGGTTTACATTATGTAGTTTTTGGTTTGGTTTACCTTATGTAGGTTTTGATTGATGTTATGTAGGTCTTGGGTATGACTTGTTTATGTTGCGTAGGTTTTGCTTGATGTTATAGTTTTTGGTATCTGTTTTGTATGTTTTGGTCTACGTTATGTAGGTTTTGATTTCATATATGTTATTAAAACCTATATAAAGTTACCTTAAGCCTACATAATGGAAGTCAAAACCTACATATCACTTAGTGAACAAATACATAAGGGGACGTAATTTCAATATTTATGGCAGAGAATGAGTAAACGGTCATGTCTGCGATGGTTTTGATGGGAAAGTACGCGTATTATGGCCATGTTGAGAACTCTGTGAACAAGTGTACGTCTTCCCTGGTCGTTTAGACTCAACTACCACCTCTAGGTTGCTATTAATTCTTGAGTTTTTTGGTCGGCATGCTTGCTTTCTAATCAATGGAGATTTACAAACCTTGTTCGTAAACCACCTCGGGTACTGGTGTAACAGCATCTCGAGGCTTAATACACTTCCCGTAGGCATCATACAAAGTTAGTGTGTGATAATACCAATGTGTGAGAGAGACTATTTGAAGACTAGCACTTTTGGCGGCAGCTAGGGCATAGACACAAGGGATTTTGTCTACGTCATACCTCCTGCACGAACATTTTTCCTCCGTCAAATTGACAACATTAGATGATTTGTGGTTTGTCACATGTTCCTGTTGTTCATCGATTAGTTGTACCGCAAAGAGTTTGGTTTCCTAAACTCTCCCCTAAAAGATCAATAATTAACCAAACGTCATTAAAACTAAAACCTAGATAACGTAAACCAAAACCTATATAACGCTGGGCAAACCTGCATTGCAGGACAAAAACCTACAGAAAAAATTGAAAACCTACATTGAATACCAAAACCTACATAACGGTGGTAAAACCTACATAAAGTAAAACCTACATAACGGGATCAAAACCTACATAACGGTGGTAAAACCTACATAACGGAAGCAAAACCTACATAAAGTAAAACCTACATAACGGGACCAAAACCTACATAACACAATACCTTTAGCACTTTCCATACACGAGTTGTGAGAGATGTGGTCGTTAGTGCCACTTCTTTTCTCCTATCAGTGAACCACCTTGTTAACATGGACCTTATTGCATTAATAAGTTGCACAATTAGCTATATTCGTTGTGGTGATGTTGAACCCATTATCAGGGAAATGTAAACGACTACACAACTGAACATCAGCTTTAAGTAAATAAGCATGAAGGGGAGGATTGAGTTCTTGAATTTGTGCAAATAGGTCATTAAAATCTTATAACCTATACGCACATATCGCTCTTTTAAATAATTTGAAATACTCGCCCCCCTCAACTTCTACAAGATGTTCTTGCGCAAATGATATGTGCATATACCTCTACGAGCAAGTGGGTATGCTTTCTTTATCGCAGTGATTATTGACCAATTCCTATATGATATTATTGATAATTCTATATCATTCGAGATAACACGATTTAATTGGCTGAAAAAACCATTCCCAAGACTCATCATTCTCAGTGTCAACTACCATAATGCAACTGGAAATATATTAAAATTTCTATATTGCATGGTGGCGTTAAGTAGTGTTCCTTTATATTTACTTTGCAATAATGTGCCATCAACAACCATGACCTTTTGCATGAATAAAAATCCCTGAATACTCGCATCAAATGCAATGAAGAAAAATTTGAATTTGTTGTCTTAATCAACTTCAAGCGTTATCAGTGTGCTAGGATTTGCTCTTCTTATCATGAATAGATATGTCGGTAGTTGTTCATAACTGCTCTCTGAGGACCCTCTAAACAATTGTCGGGCTTCCGTTAGGTATCAATGTGCCTTCCAATATTTCATCAACTAGACAACAAACCTACATAAGCGGAACCAAAACCTACAAAACATAGCCAAAACCTACATAACTTGAACCAACACCTACATGACGTGGACCCATACCTACTTAACCTAAACCAAAGCCTCTAAAACGTAGGGCAAAACCTACATAAAGTGGACAAAAACCTACATAATATACCTACAATACCGACAAAAACCTACATAACCTGACGTGGACCAAAACCTACATAACATGGACCAAAACCTACATAACTTGAACAAAAACCTACATAACGTTGACCTAAACCTTCATAACATGGACCAAAACCTACATACCATAACCTACATCATGTGAACCAGAACCTACATAACATGAATCAAAGAACAATTAACCTTTACTCCATAGAGTTTATTTAGACACTTGGAAACATGAAGGGGAGAACAGACGGACCTACACCACCAACGAAATCAACATAGAAACGAGCTAGAATATATGGACTAGGTTGTCTTGCAGGACATGACCGCTTTGTCACAGAACAAGTGTGTTTTCCAACGTATTTTCTAATGTAGAAGCGATAGCTACTATCAATTGATGATCCTCTAAGATACCAATGGCATCCAGGCACCCAACACTTCACGCGAAACAATAATCGTGATGATGCTATCATATCAAAATCAAAACGATGGGTTACAACAAGAATCATCAACCTTGTCTCGAACTCCTGTTTTGTCGGATAACATTGCCCAATGGCTAAGTCTACATCACTCAATCCTTTACCCATAAACTCATCACTTCAAAAGAATTCCGTTGATTAGAGGAACTGCTAAGGTTCTCTCCACTATGAGTGTAGTCTTCATTTCCAGAGCTGGCACCATCAAGATCGTCACAGTAGTTAAATCTGCTTATTACGCCTTCATCATCTTTACCTGATTGTAGGTTTTCCAAAAACCTATAAGATTCAAATGAAAACATAACGGGATCAAAACCTACATAACGGTGGTAAATCCTACATAACGGAAGCAAAACCTACATAACGGGACCAAAACCTACATAACACAATACCTTTAGCATTTTTCCTACACGAGTTGTGAGAGATGTGGTCGTTAGTGCCACTTTTTTTCTCCTATCAGCGAACCACCTTGTTAACATGGACCTTATTGCATTAATAAGTTGCACAATTGGCTATAATCGTTTTGGTGATGTTGAACCCATTATCAGGGAAATGTAAACGGCTACACAACCGAACATCAGCTTTAAGTAAATAAGCATGAAGGGGAGGATTGAGTTCTTGAGTTTGTGCAAATAGGTCATTAAAATCTTATAACCTATACGCACGTGTCACTCTTTTAAATAATTTGAAATACTCGCCCCCTCAACTTCAACAAGATGTTCTTGCACAAATGATAGGTGCATATACCTCTACGAGCAAGTGGGTATGCTTTCTTTATCGCATTGATTATTGACCAATTCCTATATGATATTATTGCTAATTCTATATCATTCGGGATAACACGATTTAGTTGGCTGAAAAAACTATTCCCAAGACTCATCATTCTTAGTGTCAACTACCAGAATGCATCTGAAAATATATTAAAATTTCTATATTGCATGGTGGCATTAAGTAGTGTTCCTTTATATTTACTTTGCAAAAATGTGTCATCAACAACCACGACCTTCTGCATGAATAAAAATCCCTAAATACTCACATCAAATGCAATGAAGATAAATTTGAATTTGTTGTCCTAATCAACTTCAAGCTTTATCAGTGTGCTAGGATTCACTCTTCTTATCATGAATAGATACGTTGGTAGTTGTTCATAACTGCTCTATGAGGACCCTCTAACCAACTGTCGGGCTTCCTTTAGGTATAAATGTGTCTTCCAATATTTCATCAACTAGACAACAAACCTACATAACTTGAACCAACACCTACATGACATGGACCCATACCTACCTAACCTAAATCAAAGCATATAAAACGTAGCGCAAAACCTACATAAAGTGGACAAAAACCTACATAACATACCTACAAAACCGACAAAAACCTACATAACATGGACCAACACCTACATAACTTGAACAAAAACCTACGTAACGTTGACCAAAACCTTCATAACGTGGACCAGAACCTACATACAAAAACCTACATCATGTGAACCAAAACCTACATAACATGAATCAAAGAACAATTAACCTTAACTCCATAGAGTTTATTTAGACACTTGAAAACATGAAGGGGAGATTAGACGGACCTACACCACCAACGAAATCAACATAGAAGCGAGCTAGAATATATGGACTAGCTTGTCTTGCATGACATGCCCGCTTTGTCACAGAACAAGTGTGTTTTCCAACGTATTTTCTAATGTAGAAGCGAGAGCTACTATCAATTGATGATCTTCTAAGATACCATTGGCATCCAGGCACCCAACACTTCACGCGAAACAAGAATCGTGATGATGTTATAACATCAAAATCAAAACGATGGGTTACAACAAGAATCATCAACCTTGTCTCCAACTCCTATTTTGTCGAATAACATTGCCCAATGGCTAAGTCTACATCACTCAATCCTTTACCCATAAACTCATCACTGCAAAAGAATTCCTTTGATTAGAGGAATTGCTAAGGTTCTCTCCACTACGAGCGTAGTCTTTATTTCCAGAGCTGGTACCATCAAGATCAACACAGTAGTCAAACCTGCTTATTACGCCTTCATATAAGATTCATATGAAAACCTACTACACTGCTCAGCTACAAACTCATGAAGACTTTCATTGCGAACTACCTCTTCTTCTGATTCTATATCCGATATCTCATAAAATTCAACACAAAGATGCATTCTATACCTCCTTGCCTTCTCCACAAAAATTTGTATTAACTTAGTATCAAATAAGTAAATAGGTGGTGTATCTTCAGGAATCAATCTCATTTCTTTAGTTGGCCTCCTATAACTCAAAGCAACATTATATAATCGTTCATTCATCTGAAATTGCTTGCATACCTCTGAATCTAAACCCACCAATTTTTTTATTGACTGAATGTGTATGAATTTGCTCCCACACGATTTATAAACATAAAAGAACCACCCACCTTCCTCATGCCTCCATATTCCTCTACTTACTTCAACTTGATCCTTTTAAAACTTGTAACACGTCGCGAGGAAAAGTGATGAAAGATGATAAAAGATGTGAGGTAGTTAGGTGGTATTATAAAGGTAGATGTTAGGTGGAGGTTTAATAACATGGGTAAAATGGTCATTACATAAGACTAGGTAACACTACATAACAAACCTACATTACATACATATCGAAACCTACAACGTTACTCAAAACCTACACAACAAACGAAAACCTACATCACGTCTAGCCAAACCTACAAGTCGTAGCAAAACCTAATTCACAGGAGCCATAACCTACTTTACATAGCAAAACCTACGTAATTTAAACCAAAACCTACATTACGTACTAAAAACTACTTAGCATAACAAAACCTACATAACATGATTCAAAACCTACATCACGTGTTAGGAAAAAAATCTACATCCACCACAGTTTTTCTTCTTTTACACGCAAGTGACGTGTTATTCCTCATTAATGGCAGTTTGATAATATTTTTTTTTCCAAACCAGAAAAAGGTAAAATAGTCTTATTTGACATTGAAAAATTAGATTTGTAATTTCAATATTTTCGAACTACAAAATGTAATTATTTCATCGTTTTACACTAGTTTAGTAATTCAAAAATAGCATAATTATTAGTAATAATCTTTTGACAATTATGAACAGCAAAAAAAATAGTCTCCCTTTTCTCCCACATTCTGTATCTTGAACCCAATTGAATTATGCTTTTTTTTTCCTCGTTTGCCCATTTGAATTTGGGACTTGTGGGTTTACCAAAAGTGTTCAATTTCTTCTAGATGTGGTTTTCTTTGTGTATATTTTCAATAAAGTCTTTAAAAATTTACCATAAGTTGTAGACGAATGATTCAATTTCCAGATTGGGTTTGAGGTGATGAATCTGAAGTCGACTTGCTTGGTCATCTCTGTATTGGTTCTGGTTTAGAACTCATGTGGTTTTCTGGTTATTGGCAATTGAAAACTGAAAAAGAGAAGAAGGAAACCGGTCATTTCAACTTGGTTTAATTGGAAGATCGGTTCAGTTGTTACAGTAAACAATCAGTTGGTTTAACTAATTTTGTGTTGACTCATTTTTACTTTACTCTTTGACTCTCTCTTCTCTTTCTCATAATGTAACACTTTTTCTTCTCAGATTCTCTCTTGCAGACTCCATTGTTTTTTTTTGTGGTGGAGTTCGAGTACTTGTAAATTATCATTTAGTGGGTTGTTGGACCTAGTCCATCCCCAAATGTAGATCTTGTCACACCGACTTGATCGAACCGGGTAATTATTTCTTGTGTCGTGTATATCGTTGATGTGTTGTTTCTTCAAAGACAAATTCTTCTCGTCTCTGTTTGCAATTTAGCTCATTCCGCATGAAGTTTTTCGTTATCGGATTATTACACAAGTGTCCAGTTGATTAAAATTTTAATTTTAATAAAATCTTGAATCCACATGAAAAAGAAAGAAAAAAGAGAACAACATCATTCAGTAATTAAGGGCTAACATGATAATATTTTTTTAAAATTCTTAACAATGACATAAATCAGCTAATAGCATTCGGAACCTTCAAAATAATAATTAACCATTCTTTTTTATTAACTAATTAACCATTTTACTATTATCAAACATTTTTTTGACCAAAATGTATTTTTATTTTTGATTTAGTTTTTTTTTCTCGGTTGAAAATTAAGAGCAATACTATATATAAATATACTATACTAGCTATAGTAAAGGGATTTGTATAGTATATACAGGAGATACAACAATAAAAATTATTCACTTAATTCATAAATACTATTATTTTGTTAAGTCTGACGATACACCACAACTTCTAAGCTGGGATATGAAAACCATAAAAAAGTTAAGATTGATGATATTTTTCAAAAACAATGAGCTTTATTCCCAAGAGCCTTAATTAATTGAGCTTTGATTGATTTGGTGTCATTAAGTTATTGTCTTGAACTTACTTTATATTTGAATTTTGTAGGACAATACTTCCAAAAGCTAAGGATCAAACTAGCAAGGCTTTAAAAGACAAAGAAAAGGATGTGGATGAAACATCTACGAAAATGGCAAAACGACCAAGGGAGAAAGATTCGGAAGCCACAAAGAAGAAAAATGTTGGGAACGAAGCTTCAAGCTCTTTAAAGATGCAAGCTCCTACAACGGTTGAAGAAGATGCTTCAGAAGATGAGGGAATCTTCTTTACCCACGAGGAAAATGAAGACTACAAACATCAAGTCTCAACTCGCCAACGTCCCACTCATTTCCTTCGAGACAAAACGATTGAGGCAATGGGGATTAAGGATGATGTCACTACAAGAAAACAGGTCGAAAACCGACCAACGTTCCGACCGGACTGGGTTTGTCGGAATTTTTCAACAAGAAAACTGACAGAAGGCCACGGTTTGGACAATAATCGCATCGTTGTCGGAAGTGGTCGGAAATTTCCGACAACAAACGACAACCTGAACACACCGACCGTTACCGACCACAATAACCGACAGCATTTCCGACAACCACCCACAAACTTATTTTTCCGACATCTACTAACCGTACCAGTAAAAACGTTCTTCATATGTCCTTTTCCAGTGTAACCGAAAGTAGGTGAGACTGTCAAAAGCCGTCGAAAATGGTAGGAAAATGAATCTTTAAGCACGTACAATCATGTTGTGGATACACCTTCATTTTTCAATAAGTATCACACAAAATGTCAAATATATATTTTCGAGCTTGGATGGATCAAGAAAAGACGATCCTGAAACGGAGTTACTTACCCCAGAGTATGCAGATGGGATGAAACAATTTATGGAGTTCGCCGGAAATCAAAGCATTATGCGCGAACTAGGTAAGATGTATTGCCCATGCCGTAAATGCAAAAATATGAGATTTATTTCTGTAAAACAAGTTTGGCTCCATTTGTATAGTAGATGTTTTATTCCCGGGTATAAAGTATGGTACTCGCACGGAGAATATCCATTTATGGTTAATTTTGCTAGTACTAGTGGAAATATAGATAATGGTTTAGGTACCGGAGGAACTATGAATGTAGAAGTTGAATGTATGGTTAATGACAGAAGTGGTAATGAATGTTACGGTGGAGGTGTGATAGTGGAATCGATTGTGGAAGGCGAGAATGTAGTTGGTTCAATTCAGATGGTTAACGATGCATTTAGAGAGAATATGCCTGCTTTTGAGGAGGGAATTAATAGAGGGGAAAAGCCAACTCTAGAAGCACAAAGTTTTTATAGTATGTTGGATACAGCGAAGAAGCCGTTGTATGGTGGGACGGGATTGGTAGCCGGACTTGGGTTACCGTACGGGATGATAGATGTATGTATGGATAATTGTATGATATACTGAAGAGAGGATTCAAATATGGTGCAATGTAGATTTTCTTGTAAACCTCGGTTTCAGGAAACATATGGTAGAAATCGGGTCCCATACAAGCGGATGTGGTATTTGTCATGAGGAGAAAGGTTGAAAAGGCTATATCAGTCAGAGCGTACTGCAGCTGCAATGAGATGGCATGCAGAACATAATTCACATGGAGAGATTGCACACCCATCAGATGCGAAGGCATGTTTACACTTTGCTCAAGAACATGGGTTTGGAGAAGATTGCAACTTCGAAGAGCTACATCTTTCTCGATCATGATCGTGAATTCTTTGCTACGGTGGAGTTGCATTATGAGGATATTGATTATCCAAAACCGGAAGAAGGAAGCTTGAGTTTCAAGAGGCATGGGGAAAAGCACCACATTTTGATCAAAGGGATTTTTCAGGCATATGGATTCTCTTATGGAGAGAATATGTAATTTAATTATTTTAGGGGAAGCAAATGACTTTTAGAAGTTGATAGCTACCGGGACCATGGCTGAAATCCAGTTATTGGAGTTGTTGCTAAGTTCCTAGCTAACACTCTTTGTGCAAGGAACAAGACCGGTACAATCAAACATGTTGACTTGTGCTTGTTATACAAGGGGTTGTACCCTTTCCTCATGGTTGATGGAGCAACAATGTTCAAGCATCCTCAAGGCGTGGGGGTCAACCTCGGATGCATTTTGGCATGTGAGTTAATTAGGATTCTGACATGGGCTAAAGATGTAGGAG
>JAKUCM010008983.1:2500-15454 GCA_023374145.1 Lepidium sativum | reverse complement strand
GATTGACATTAATTAATAAAGGTTCTATAGAAAATGAAATACCACAGATTGGCCAAAAGATCTAGAGCTAAACAGTAGCTCCCCCTAAATTCTATGTGCTCCCCCTTAATTAGACACATCAAAAATTTCTTGGTGGTCCGACTCCTGACTCTTTACTCCCCCTGCTTAACATCACACAAGTCAAAAAAAAAAAAAACAACTATGAATTCATCATTAACAGGCAGCATGAGAAATCTAACCTATTAGTGCCTTCTTGCACAAGTGCGTGATCTCTTCAGACATTACCAAAATCGTTTCCAAACGCTCCTTAGGTGTATACGTTTCTTCTCCCACAGACGCCTTAGCTTTTCCTTTCAGTTTCTTGTATTTCGTCTTGTTACTAGAGACATATGCAAAGGGTGCAGGCACTTCACGTTGCTTGGCCAGCAGACGAGTGAGTAGTGATGGGTACGGAAGATAGAGCTTCGATTTGGAGTCTCTTGTAGACGCAGCCACCTTCTTGATTTGGCTGAATATCACTTTGCCGATATTCAACCGAGTTCTGGTTCCGATCCTATACGCCAATTGTAGTCTCAGTAGACTGACATATCCTTCATTTGATGTGGGAAGCCAATTTGTACTGCAGAAAGTGTACAGCTGTGAGTACAACTGCCCCAGATGCGCCTTTTTCACCCTGTTCAGATTCTTGATAGCTCCTTCAGTGATAGTTTCGGCTATATCCTCTGACAGCACTTCAAGCTTTTGAGGATTGGAGCGATCAGTCACATTCGGTGACTCTAACACCTCATTGATCTTCTCGGGTGAAATCACATACTTGTGACCTCTCAGAAACACAGTCCAAGACTCACTTTCTTGATCAAAATAGGGCATGTTTGCCCACAACTCAAAAAGCACATCAGTAGAATAATCAACTACCGATTCCAAAGACCTTAACAAACTTACATCCTTAAGGAGTTGAACTAACTCCGACTCTTGCTCATCAAATGTATAAGCACATTCCACTATAAATCGTTCGTTTGAGGAGTAATAGAGCTTGTACCTTCGGTAAGCGTCTGCAGAGCTGAAAGTTCTTTGATCGAACTCAGGAGTTAGGGATTGAGAGTGAGCGAAATCCCCTGTTCTGGCTATGCGACGAGACTTGCGGTTCTCTGAGGCCACCGAATCATCAAGATGACACTTGGTGCTCCCCCGTGATGCCTTGGCTCTGGGTATGGTACTTTTAGTACCGAGACCCAAGGAGTCCTGATTTCGCTTAGCCTCCTCCTTGTCTTCTTGGATGGGCGTCGGTGACTCAGATCTGCAGAACCTCGAAGGGAAACCCTCTGTTTGCTCCTCTCCACTTTGGAAGTTTGCATGTGATGCTTCGTCTTCGTAATTGAACTCCCAGGCCATTTTGAGTTCATCACGCTCCTGATGCTCAGTGGTTTCTCTCAGTTCTTGAATGATTGTCGCATTAGTTTCTTTCGGGTTCACCGAAAGTCTCAACCCCTTGGGTTGATAAACCACCATCGCCCTTTCTTGGTTCGTCACATATTGTAGAATGTTTCGTAGCGAGAACCCAGTTACAAATGCATTCTCCATCTTGATTTTCAGCTTTTTGAGACTTAGGGTTTTCTTTTCTCTCTTCGTTGAAGACTGATTTGATTTTGTTTGTTGAGACTGTTGATTTTCCCTTTGACATCGTGACCTATTTATATCCTCCTCAATGGGCCTGAAACAAAACAAACATACGCTCCTTTTTCCAATTCTTCCGAATCGAATAATTAATGAATGCATTGAATCAATTTCACACAACCCATCGATTCACAACTAAGAGTTAAATCCATTCGCTTCTCTTATTCATTGAAACGAGTGACTTAGATTAATCTTGACATGATGAGCACCAAAAATAAGATTCATTGTATGTACTCCCCTTCTTTTTTTTTTCTCATAACTTTCGTCTTGTCATACACAAGCTGTTTCAGCTAGCTGAAGTCCGAGATTTCCCAACATATTCCTACTCAGCAAGACATGCAATCAAGTTTAAGATGTGATGACTAGACTTCAACAGTATAAAAAAAACAAGGCGATCAGCCAGCTGGAATTTACTTTGGAGAGTCCTTTTTTTTTTTTTGTCAACTTCGCATTCAACATGCACTACATCCAAGCTTCCAAGCTTTTGGCTAGTTACTATTTTTTTTATTATCGACACAATGTTGTATCAGAGCATCACTTGACTTCTCAGCTTACTGATACAACGGCTCTCCTCAACTCTTTGACCTCCTAGATCTTACCTTGATAAATCAACAACCTGATATTCACTGTGATGGTATGATGGGCAGCTATTTTTCATCAGCTCAATCAATCTTGATATATGTCTGCCCTCTTTCAGGTGTCTGCTAGCTTTTCTCAGACTCAACTACTTGAAACCGTTGCTCCATAGACACTTCTCCCTTTTTTTTAAAAACAATTTTTTTTACTAGCATTCACAGACTCCAATCGCTATTCGTAATTGAATGAAACGATTGAAGCACAATGGTTTAGTAAACAAATCAGCTAATTGATTTTCAGTGCCCACATGTTCAAGTTTGATCAATTTCTCCTCGACAAGTTCTCGAATAAAATGATGAAGAGTGTCAATATGTTTGGTTCGAGAATGTTGAACAGGATTCTTAGCAATACAAATAGCACTCTGATTGTCACAAAAAAAAGTAATGGTTTCGAGTCCATACCATAGTCAGCAGTCATTTGTTTCATCCATAGGAGTTGAGTATAACAGCTTCTCATTGCAATGTATTCTGCCTCTGCAGTAGATAATGACACACAATTTTGTATCTTACTTACTAAACCATGCAATAAGATTATTTCCCATAAAGAAACAGCCTCCACTTGTACTTTTCCGATCATCTATGCTTCTTGCCCAATCCGCGTCACAATACCCTACAAGGCTTACAGTAGTATCTTTAGTAAAAAAGATGCCAAGCTTGTAAGATCCATTTACATACCTGAGTATACGTTTGGCTGCAGTAAGGTGACTCTCTTTGGGTTCAGCTTGGTATCTCGCACAGAGACCAACCGACAAACTTAAGTCTGGACGACTTGCCGTGAGATAAAGCAACCCTCCGATTAAGATTCTGTAAGCCGTTATGTCAACTGGTTTTCCCAACTCGTCTCTTGACAACTTCTCGTTTGATCCCATCGGAGTTTTAGCAGACTTGCTGTTTTCCATGCCGAACTTCTTTACCAAGTTTTTTGCATAAGTACTTTGATTCACGAATATTCCTTCAGACGTTTGTTTGACTTGAAGACCTAAAAAATAAGTAAGTTCTCAAATCATACTCATTTCAAACTCTTGAGTCATCACCTTGACAAACTTGTCAACCATTTGTTGTTTGGTTGAGCCAAAGACAATGTCATCGACGTAGATTTGCACCACAATAAATCCTTCTTCATTTTTTAGGGTGAACAGAGTCTTGTCAACACTGACTCGCACATATTGATTATCAACCAGAAAGGTTGCTAACCTCTCATACCATGCCCTAGGTGCTTGTTTGAGCCCATACAAGGCCTTGTTTAACTTGTAAACATGATTCAGATGCTTAGAATCCTGGAAGCCTTTTGGTTGTTCCACATACACCTCCTCTTGTAGATTTTCGTTCAAAAATGCACTCTTGATATCCATCTGATAGAGCTTGAAACCCATTTTGCATGCCATCCCAAATAAAAACCGAATCGATTCTAGTCGAGCAACTGGTGCGAAGGTTTCTTCAAAATCAACTCCTTCGACTTGTGAATAGCCTTGTGCAACTAACCGAGACTTATTTCTGATAACATTCCCTTTATTGTCTATCTTGTTTTTAAAGATCCACTTTGTTCCAACAACATTTACTTTGTCCGGCCTTGGTACAAGTATCCAAACATTCAGCCTTGAGAAGTTTGATAATTCCTCTTGCATAGATGAAATCCAGAAATCATCAGTAATCGCTTCTTTGTAGGTCTTAGGCTCAATCTTGGACACGAAGCAGATTTTATCAACTATATCCACAAGACTTTGACGTTGGGTCATGAAGGAACAGAAGCTTGTTATTGTGCTTCCAGCAAGCTGCTTGAAGTCGATTTGCTTCCCACAAGTGATTCTCTCCCCCTGAATCTCTCCTATGACATATGTAAGGGAGTGATTCCTATGCACTTGTGGGGTTGTTACTGTTACGAATTCTCTTGTGTTTGTGTCGTGATCACCTGCATCAGTATCAGAGTTCCGATTGCTTTCACTGAAATCATCAAGTGTTAAACGGAACGTAGATGAATCATCGAAAACAACATTCATTGTTTCTTGCACTGTAGACGTTCGTTTATTGTATACACGAAAAGTTGTACTTGATCCTCAGTAACCAAGAAAAACCCCATCATCACTCCGTGAGTCAAATTTCCCCAAGTGATCTTTATCATTGAGTATGTAACATATACACCCAAACACATGAAAGTAGTGAACTGTTCGTGTTTTTCCTTTCCAAAGCTCATAGGATGTCTTGTTGGTCCCTTTTCTTACATACACTTTATTGATAATGTAGCATGCGGTGTTGACAGTTTCAGCCTAGAACGATTTCGATACGTTGCTTCCATATAACATGGCCCTTGCCATTTCTTGCAAAGTTATGTTCTTCCTTTCTACTACACCATTTTGCTGAGGTGTTCTCGGAGCTGAGAATTGATGCGCAATTCCTTGTTCTGAACAAAATTTCTTGAAGATGTCATTTTCAAATTCTCCACCATGATCACTGCGAATGTGTTTAATGCCTTCACGTTTGTTCTTCAATTGTAGTGCTAACAACCTGAAGCTCTCAAATGTATCGCTTTTCTCTCTAATGAATCTGACCCATGTGTAACGACTGAAGTAATCAACAATCACCAAAATATATCTTTTTCCTGCTAGACTCTCAACTTGAATGGGACCCATTAGATCCATATGGACAAGTTCAAGTGCCTGTTTCGACCTTACATCTAGTACAGATTTGTGTTGGGTTTTCACTTGTTTTCCTGAGTTACAGGATCCACACACAAACTCATGATTTGCTTTAAGCTTAGGCAATCCTCTGATGATTTCCTTAGATGCTAGTTCAGCCATTGTTTTAAAATTCATATGTCCAAGACGTTGATGCCAAATCTAAGTTTCACTCTCTGATCTTGATGTCATGCACCGAGTACTTGGAACCCACATGTAGCAATCATTTGCTGTTCGAATTCCTTCTAGATGAATCAGTCCGCGACTATCAAAGGCTTGACATGTCGCTCTTGTGAAAGTAACGTCGAGTCCAGTATCACACAGTTGACTAATACTAATCAGATTAGCTTTCAGTCCATCGACTAAATACACATCTGTCAGCTTAAGATCCATAGCATTTACAGTTTGACCTTTGTTTCTCCCATCCGAGACCTGATCTTGATTGTGACTCTTTTGAGTATTGATCATGACTTCCCTTCTGTCCATGGTTAATGTTGACAGATCTATTTGAAGCTCGAACAAATTTGTGTTCAACGACAGCGGCACCTTTGTATCCAAGACCTTGATTGTCTTTGTCAGTTCTTCCAATCGTCAAGAGATAGTCAAGATCTTTGGTGCCTTTGGACAGCATTCTAATCTGTTTTAGCCCGTTGATTTTCAAACAACTGTTTTTCGCTATCAAGCGCACATTTTCTTGCTTTGTATCGACCAACGATTTGACAAGCAGTTTGATTTGATCATCAGGCAACATGTCTAGTTCATCTTCAGAGTCTGTCTCTACCATATCCTTTTCTACATTGTCCAAAAGCTGAGTATCATCTCTGTGAGTGATTGGGTTCTTTTGACATTCACCCATTAGAACAACTGTTTGTTCAATGTTTTCTTCCTCATGATCTTCGAGGCTGACAATGCCAATTCGAGCAACAAAGTGATTCAGAATATCACTCCCTTCTTCATTGTCAGAGTTTGACTCAGTCATCGATGTAAACGCCGACTTCCCGTTCACTCGAGTGGTACACTTATTTTTGGTGTGTCCACATCCTTTGCATTCATAGCATTGAATCGTCATTTTCTCTTGACAGTAGGACATTCGGCCTTGAAGTGTCTGTATCCTGGACACTCGAGACATTGCTTATCAGATTTGCGATTATCTCTGTCTGATGAGACCTTGACAGAGGTTTGATACTCTCTTCTTTGTCCTCTCTCAGCTTTTCTCAAAAAACGTTTAACTATCTGACCAACTTTTTCTTCCAAGTCATCAGATACTTCCTTTTCATTTGATTCTTTTTCCGTGACTAGAGCTATACTCTTGCCTTTGTTTGTCAGTCTGGGAGCTAATTGCAATTCATATGCTTGCATCATCCCTACTACTTGGTCGAATTTGAGAGTATTCGAGTTTTGAGATACCTCAAGAGCTGACCTATGTCCATGAAACTTCGAGGGAAGGCATCTTAGAAATTTCTTCACCAATTTCTTATCTTTGTATGTCTTTCCTAGAAACAGAGCTTCATGTGCAAGAGACAACAATTTACTACTGAACTCAGCAATAGTTTCTTCCTCTTGCATGGTCATATTTTCGAACTGAGATGCGAGAATGTCAATACGTGTCCTTTTAACACTGCTTGTTCCTTCAAAACCGACTTGAAGAATACCCCATGCTTCTTTCGCACTTGTACATCCTTGTACCCTTTTAAACTGATTACTGTGAAGTGAGCTTAAAATACTTGATAAGGCCTTAGAGTTCCATTTTGCATCAGCCTTTTCTTCAGCCGACCATTCCTGGATTTTGGTTTGAGTGTCCCATCTTCGTCTCTGATCGTTGGCGGTTCCCATCCTTCTTCAACAGCAAGCCACGCATCTGAGTCTATTCCCTGAATGTTTTGTGCCATTTGGACTTTCCAGTGTCCATAGTTATCTGGATCTAGCTTGAGCGTTTTAGCCACTACCATCAGCTGTTGTTGTGGATTTTCCATTTTGTTTTCCAAGATCGAGCACCTGAAACACTTAACAAAGTTATGCGGTGACCCGCTCTGATACCAATTGAAAATCGACTATATTAACGAACAGCTATGATTCCACAAAGAATTATGTTTTTATTAAGAATTCCTTTTTACAATAGACAATTCTAAAGATCAATTCCTCTAGCAAACAATCGATCCTAAAAACTACTTCTACAGTTCGATAACCTAGAATCAATATCTCAAAAGCTGATCTCTAAAACTACAATTCTTAAAATCGCTAAAAATTGAATTACATCTCGAGATCCCTTTTATAGATGAAGAGCTCTTTTTTTTTTTCTGTTTCCTAATTTTTAGGAATCCAACTAAAAATCCTCTTCTTGGAATATGCTGATAAGATTCCTTCTTGATAATCCTTATCACATATTTGAAATTCAAACTTCAGAAGCTTTTGATCCCGACCTTCTCGCTTATCTTCAACTGCTTGAGCCATGTGATCATCATCGAATCTTCAAATTACTCAAAAATATATGTTGTGGAATGTTTTTTTAAAAAATATTCGCCTACATTATAGTTTTCTTTAGATCATGTTTTTTTTGTGTAAACTTTACTCTTTTTTTCACTAAAACCAACTATGCATCCATTATAAAAGATAAATAAGCGAGTTTAAGATAACAAAGTTTATAAATGATATATTTTTGGAGAAGTCTCTCACATTACGGTTCATAAATTCAATTTTGTTGTTTAATGATGTAAGAATCAAAGATGAGAAAAATAAATTGAAGAGGCTCCTCAATTTTGCAAATTCTCCAATGTAGACTAGAAAAACTGATCATCTTCTTAGATTTTAATTCTACCATCTTCCAGACTTTCATACAATCCGCTTTAAACGTGATTTATGTGATGTGTAGTGAAATCAGATTTGACATCGCTCACATACATGCTTCAATATCTGGAAGACTCTTTCGAATCCTTTTTGCTCCCATAATATAATCATATTCCTAAGAAGTACTATGAATCTTTAAATCATGTTTATTTTAATATAAAGCTCAGTTAATGATGTAGGAAGGAGAACTTGTTAAGAAAAATAATAATTTCAATGAAGACATATATCTCTCAGAAACTACTGGGTTTCTAAATGAACAGAGTTCTTAATATGCATGCTTATCGTATATAATTTGTTAGATACAGTCATACAATGTATATATCTATCAGCTTTCTCTGAAAGAGATGAAGCATCGGAAATAACTACTACAAGTTAAATCATTTATAATAATGTGGGGCATAATTCATAGAATCAACCTTAAGTTCTTATATCATATAAAGAATTATGACTATTAATTAATTCACAAAAAAATAAAAGAATCTATACTATACATTATGTTAGATACAACTCCACTTTGACTATATACGACATTCTTACAAAATAATTTGAGATCTAAGAAATCTATATCTCGTGAAGTGGATATACAACTTTAGTTAACAACACAAATCATATGTCTGAGTCGTAATTGAACATATATAAATGGTGTTTTATACTTTTAATTTTCTGCATATGATCAAAATTATGAGGAAAATCGTAAATATGTGGGACGTACTCTTGATTAGAGTGTAAGATATATCCAAGTTGTTGTGACCGCATGATAGCAATACATCATTTTTGCATCACAATATAAATATATATGTATATGAATAAAGATAAAACATTTTATAATAACTCAATTTAAGGAAAAAAAGGAAAAAAAGATTGATGATAACAATACGACGAGAACAAATAATGGAGTGACTTTTTGTTTTGCTTTTCTCGATCTGCCATGATTGATTATATTCTTCCGACTAAGTTTACTTATTATAATTAATTGAATATCATCTTAAAGAGAAAGTAACGTCTTTAGTTAAACATTAATTATTGGACTTTGTGCATTTGATTATCACATAATGATTAACCTATAAATATTATAAAAGTATTTAGTTTGCCTACGTCTAGAGAGATATTTAGCTTTTTTATATCAAAAAGAAATTTATTTTTGTCATTAGATTTCGAATGGTTGCGACATGATAAACGTTGTTAGTGAGACCAATACAAGCCAAATGATGCTGTCGGTGTAAAAACAAATAGTGCTCTAATATCCAAACACATTAATTAAGTATTACGAATTCTTCAAATGGATCATATTTACTATTATTCTCAGAGGGTTCGATTGCTTAACTAGATTTGAAGATCTTTGGAATGTTTTGTAGAGATGAAAAAACAAAATCAATCGGAGGGTTTTGTTTGAGGGTGATTAGGCACAAAGAGTATTAAAGATGAGGCCAAAGATTTCATATTAATAAGCGAACAGAATGAGTTACAAAGTTGCCGAGGAGTGTCTCAGCAAGTGTTCTACCTCTAGGTTTTAGTCTAAAGCTAGGTTTAGGTCCCAAGAATGCTCTGCCCTTTGGTTCAACTATCACTTTCCTTTTATGAACGCATTTGGTATGAGCTCTGAGCCTATGAGCGTGGTCCACTCTAGAGCCAACTGTTAGGAATTATTTTATTCCATAAACCTAAACATGCCAATTCCTGATTAATATAAACGTAAGCGGAAGCGTACATTTTGGATCCATAGCTTATGATCTGAACTTTAGGAAATATGACTATTCCACAATGAACCCTTAATAGCCTGAGGTCTCTGTTGATGGGATGCAGAGAGTTTCTGAATTTCTGATTAGGGTTGTTATGGGGACCATAACCTTTCTATTTATATATAGAAATAATTTCTAATTCGGCCATTCATCAAATTAGAAATTACATAATGTATCCACAATAATTTTTCATAACACTTATACCCCAGTCAATTACTTTATACCAAAGTGACCACATATGTTTTGATTTCTTAGATAATGACCCTAACACATTAATTAATACACGTGTGACCCTCAAATAATTCTTACAATCTCCCACTAGGTCACATATGTATTCTGAAAATGTGATAGATTTTATGAGCTCAAAATTGTCATTATATAGCAGGGCATAAACAATCTCGTCCATTGACTATAAAAACATAGGATCATAGCGGTCTTTGTTATAATAAAAATAACTAAACCTTCCACGGTCACTGGAATCAATATAGCCAAATGACATAGATCAATTATGAAAAGTGTGGCATGAAAATCACATGAAAGGTGATCGGTACATGTCGATTTTCAACTGGTCCTACTTTATTGAGATCCTTAAACTTTACTGTACAAAGAGTGTAAACTGAAAAATTTTATTTAATATCAGAAAATGTGCATAAACACAACCAAAACATAGAACCTAAAACCAAATGAAAAAACTCCCACTAAACCAAATGATCCTCAAACGCTAAAACTCCCATTCGAGCAGTGTGCTCATGAAAGAACTTTGGTGGAGTATCTTTTGTAAGAGGATCTGCTATCATGGAGTTTGTCCCTAAGTGTTCTATGGAAATCTCTCCACTTTGAACAACGAGAAACTTAATCTCGATAAACTTGGACTTTGTTGCGCTCCTAGTTTTGTTGGAGTACAAAACCACTGATTTGTTGTCACAATATAGCTTAAGTGGTCTTTCAATTCCTTCAAGAATTTGCAGCTTAGTGACAAAATTCCTCAGCCAAAGTCCCTGATTGGATGCCTCAAATATTGCTACAAATTCTGCAGCCATTGTGGAGGAAGCTACGAGCGATTGTTTCGCACTACGCCAAGCAATAGCTCCACCAGCCAACAGAAAAACATAGCCTGAAGTGGACTTTCTACTATCTTGACATCCAGCAAAATCAGAATAAGAATACCCAATGATCTCCAAATTATCTGATCTTCGATAAGTGAGCATGTAATCCTTTGTTCTCTGCAGGTACCTTATGACCCTTTTGGCTGCTTTCCAATGGTCCAAACCTGGATTACTTAAGTATCTGCCCAAAACTCCAACAATGTACGCTAATTTCGGACGCGTACAAACTTGAGCATATATTAAACTCCCTACAACTGACGCATAAGGAATCTTTTGCATCTCCTGAATTTCTAATTTTCCTTTAGGGCACTGATTGAGACAAAACTTATCTCCTTTAGCGACAGGGGTATCACCTGGTTTGCAATTCTGCATGCCAAATCTCTTTAGGACTTTATCGATATAGGCCTTTTGTGACAATCCAAGAATTCCTCGAGTTCGATCTCAGTGAATCTGGATTTCTAATACAAAAGATGCTTCACCAAGATCTTTCATCTCAAATTTTTCCTTAAGAAATTTCTCCGTTTCATGCAACATGCTTATATCGTTAGTGGCTAGTAGTATGTCATCAACATACAATAGTAGGAAAATGCACTTACTCCCACTGAACTTTTGATACACACAATCTTCAACCAAATTCACCTCAAAACCAAAGGAGGTGATTACCTCATGAAACTTGTGGTACCATTGACGAGAAGCTTGTTTTAGCCCATATATGGATTTATTTAACTTTCATACCGACTTCTTTGAATCACCTAATACAAAGTTTTCTGGTTGCTCCATATAAATTGTCTCATCAATGTTTCCATTGAGAAATGCTGTCTTGACATCCATCTGATGAACCTCTAAATCATAATGTGCAACAAGGGCCATGATTGTCCTAAAAGAATCCTTTAATGAAACTGGAGAAATACTATATAATCATCTGGAATAACACTTCTTCTTTCTCTAGTGCATCGCCGCAAAGGCACTTGTTCCTGATGCACTAGTTCTTGAGGATTTTGAATTTGACTTCCATTGTCATCTTGATTTGGAGGAAGAGCTTCAGTGTCAATTTGAGGTTCCAAATTTGCTTAATCAAAAGCAACTATATGAATCAATTTAGGAACTGAATCTGATTCTTCCTCAACGATGACATTTCTAACTTCATTTCTCCTCCCAAATTCAATATCTTCAAAGAATGTAGCTGTTCCCATCTCAAAAATGTTCTTTTGTGTGGGATCAGAAAATTTGTAACCCCGAGATCGCTCAGAATAACCAATAAAGTAATTGCTCACAGTTCTGGAGTCCAGTTTCTTCTCATATGGCCTATAAGGCCTAGCCTCAGCTAGACATCCCCAAATGTAAAAATGCTTCAGACTAGGTTTTCTGCTAGTCCAAAGTTCATAAGGTGTTTTCACAGTTGCCTTAGTTGGTACCCGATTAAGAATGTAAGTTGCAGTCTTTATTACCTCTCCCCAGAGTGATTCAGGTAAGGTGAAATGACTGATCATACTCCTTACCATGTCCTTAAGAGTTTGGTTGCGTCTTTCTGATACACCATTCATACTGGGAGACCCAGGCATTGTATATTGTGGGACAATTCCGCACTCCTCTAAGTATCTGGCAAACGGTCTTGGACGTTGTTCACCTGAACCGTCATACCGACCGTAGTATTCACCACCACGATCATATCTGACAGACTTTATCCTTCACTCATGTTGGTTCTCAACTTCAGCCTTAAACTTCTTGAACACGTCCAAAGACTCTGATTTCTCATGAATAAGAAACAAGTATGCAAATCGAGAGTAATCGTCTATGAAAGATATAAAGTATTGTTGACCGTTCCAAGACGCCGTAGGGAAAGGTCCACAAATATCTGTATGTATCAACTCAAGGACTTCTTGAGCTCTATATGCACCCAATCTCTTATGTTTAGTCTTTTTTCCTTTAATGCAGTCCACACATACATCACAGTTTGTGAAGTCAACAGAACTCAATATACCATCTGACACAAGTCGCTCAATTCTATTCTTAGAAATGTACCCTAAACGTTTGTGCCACAGAGTTCCTGAACTTGCATTTTTGAATTTTCGTTTAGTACCCCTTGATTCAACACTCAAGCTTTCATCATGAGAAGCTACGGTGTCAAGCATATAAAGATTGTAATTATCCATAAGTATACCGGCTCCAATTAAAACTAAATTTAAAAACAAAGTAGCTTTTCCATGCTCAGTTAGACAAGAATAACCAGATTTTTCTAAATAAGGAACATAAACCAAATTCCGTCTAAATGACGGTGCAACAA
>JAKUCM010008981.1:0-26967 GCA_023374145.1 Lepidium sativum | reverse complement strand
TTTTTTTCTCTTCTCCTCCATTTTATTTACACTATATTTAATAATAAACAACTAATTCAAATTTAAATTTTTGTTTGTTTGTCAACAATAGATCAAGAAATTCGGATGTATAGCCTAATCCAACCCTTAAAATTTATATATAATCTATCAAATAAATAGAAAAAAAATTAAATATTACATATCACAGTTATTAACGAAATCATCCTAACAGAGAAAAACTCAAGCAATCTAAAATTTCTTTTAAAGACATATATTATTTACACATAATAAAGTTTAAATTTCTCAAAAGTTAACAGAAATTACCCAAAAAGGAATATATTATCAAATAATTTTATACAAGTCAAATACTCTTTAAATCTTAAGACTTTTTCATTCTTACCATAAACGTTCAACATACAAATTTAGTGAATTAAAACCTCAAAATGGTATTTTTTGTGTGTGACCCCATAAATCTAACATAATAGTTATCGATGAACAATAATTTCTGTTAAAAACAATTAGTTTTTTAAAAATATTTAAAAATAAAAAAACTATTTAAGAAATATCCAAATATTCTAGAAAAATAAATAAAAGCCATGAAATCTGAAAGCAATTTATAAAATATTAAACCTAAAACTAAGCAGTAAAATATTTTAAAAACAATTTATATTTAAATAATCAAAATATTTACAAAATTTTGAGTAAAAATCCACTAAAAATTTAATAATTCATGAATAAGAAAATTTAAAATCTACTTACAAAAAATAATAAAAAATTAAAAATGCACAATAATTTTTCCAAAAATATGTAAAGGTTTCTAAAAATAACGTCTATATTTTTAACTAAATTCTATATGAAGAGAAAATTGATAACAAAAAAATCATAACTATACTAGATGAAGAGAAATGATATATCTCAAACGTAATGAAGATAGCAAAAAAAAAAATTAAATTTTACAGTTTAATATTTTTAGAAATTATTAGAATTTTGTTATTCAAGAATTTTTAAACTTTTACTGAATTTAGATTTTTTTTTTTATCAAAGATTCAAAATTTTGAAATTATTTTGATTAATTGATGTTTAATTTTTTTTAAGGTTTAGTTAATTTTAAATTTAATATATTTTTTTTTTCCAACGGCAAGTCAATCACAAAAAGGTTCCAAAACAAAACTAAATAAACTAGGGATCCTCCACACTGACAGAAACTCTCGCCAACCGGGCAAAAGCGTCTGCTTTGTGATTCAAACCTCTGGGAATTACCGAAAGATGACATCGGATGAAAGATAATCGAAGTCGCTGATACTCCTCCTGATATGGTAAGAACGCTGGCCATGCCTCCAGACGCTCCAAAATCCACATCACCATCTCACAGTCCGTTGAGATCTCGACTTGATTTACACCTCTTGCCTTCATCGATCGAATAGCCCAGATCACTGCTTTCACCTCTGCATGAAGAGAAGAAAGACTCTGTCTACATCGTTTTGAGTCCCCGAAAATTCCATCCACCGAATCTGTAATGCAAACCCAACCCAGACCTATAGCTTGGTCATTTGCTTTCCAGGAAGCATCCACATAACATCTATGGCCTGTGAATCCTTGATTAACTGTGGAAGGAAATATCAGCTCTGACTTATGCAAGTCTGCAATTGGTCCCTTTTGTGACCTTGATATGACGTGACCTATACGAGCCCCTGCCCAATCCGAGAGGTCGGAATCTGCTTTCTCCATAATTAACCTAGGATCAAGGTCTTTGTTCGTAAAACAAAAGATATTCCTAGCTTTCCATATCTGCCACATAATCCACAGAAATATTTGAACTCTGTCATACTGTTGCACTCGCCAAAACATATAGTCCAGATTCTTCCATATTAAACTCCCTGGAAACTCCCCTGCCCCGGCAGGGATCGGTGACAATGCCCATACTTGCACTGCTGGCGGGCATTCAAATAGAACGTGATTTATTGTCTCATCCTCTGCACCGCATCTCAAGCCCTGTGCATCAGTCCCCACCCTGCGAATAACCATGTTCCTGCCCACTGCCATAAAATGTTTAATCTTATTTGGGCAATCTAACTTCCACAATGTCTCAAAAAACATATTAAATGACGGCCCAAACTCTTTTTTCTTTTCCCTAAAAGAGTCGTCTTCCTCTAACTTATATCCTGACTTGACGGTGTAACTTCCCGTCAGAGTATAATGCCATCCCCAGTAGTCCAATTTTGCCAATTTTGGGATCTCCAACCCCAGGATCAGTTGTGCATCTTTTGAATTAAAAAATTGTTGAACTAGTGTCTGCCTCCATTTCCCAGATCGTGTGTCGATAAACTTATCCACCGTCAGATCCGTGTAAGGATACATATGTTTCCATGTTGCCGGTCTCGGTACAGTATCCGGGATCCAAGCGTCTTTCCAGACACGTATCGATTTCCCATCGCCTATCTTACATATAATGCATTTATCCATCAATTCACGCGCAGAAAGCAAACTCCGCCACCCATATGAGGCCCCTCCCCTTGGCTTTGCCAATAACAAGCATGAGCTCTTATAATATTTGCCGTCTAAAACTCGTGCTAGTAACGACCCTGGGTTAGTTAGCAACCTCCACAGCAGTTTTGCCAAAAGCGCCGTGTTAAAATCCTCCAAGACTCTGAAACCCAATCCGCCTACCGACTTTGGTTGACACAAGTCTGTCCATTTTTTCCAATGAATTCCGCCCGAGGATGCCGAATTAGCCCACCAGAACCGTGCTATTGCTGACTCAATTGTCCGCACCACCGCACATGGCAATCTATAGCATGACATCACATATGTTGGTAACGCAGGCAGTACAGACTTTATCAGGATCTCTTTCCCTCCTTTTGATAAAAATCATGCTGCCCAACTATCTATTCTATCCTGTAGACGTTCCCCCACAAAAGCAAAAACTTCTCGTTTAAAACCACTTATATTTTCAGGTAGACCTAAGTAAGTCCCCATACCACCTTCATTCCGGATACCCAATATTTGTTTTACCAATCCGGTACTTTCTCACAGTACTAACTTGCCAAATTGAATCGATGATTTTGCAAAATTTATCTGTTGACCCGATACCATCTCATACTCTTTCAGGATCTGTAGAATATGTTCAGCTTCCTGTTTAGATGCTTTACAGAAGAAGAGACTATCATCCGCAAACAACAAATGCGTCACCGCTGGACTATCCCTCGCTACCCTAATTCCTGATATAAAGCACTGCTGTTCAGCTGCCTTTAATTTAGCAATTAGGACCTCAGTACAAATTATAAATAAGGATGGCGATAAAGGGTCACCTTGTCTGAGTCCTCTTCTCGGGACCACTTTACCCCCTGCTTTACCATTTATTAATATAGAATATTCAACACTTGTTATGCACCACATAACACATTTTATCCAATTCTCAGCAAAACCTAATTTCCGCAATAGTGTACTAATAAAAGTCCACTCTACTCTATCATATGCTTTGCTCATATCCGTCTTAACTGCCATATACTGCCCTTTAATTGATGGATTCGTCCGAAGGGCGTGTAGCATTTCCTGGGCTATCAATATATTATCCGAGATGACCCGCCCAACAACAAAAGCCGACTGTGTTTCAAATACAAGTTTAGGTAATACCCTTTTTGACCTTAAACACAGAATTTTTGAAATCAACTTATACCCAATATTACAAAGACTGATTGGTCGAAATTCTCCCATGTTAGTAGGCCGTGAAACCTTCGGGATAAGACAAATGTTAGTCTTATTCAGCTCTTTGTCAAAATGACCATTTTGCAAAAAATTATTTACCATGACTACCAAATCATCTTTCAGCAAATCCCAGTAGGTCTGGTAAAACAAACCTGTCATACCGTCAGGTCCAGGAGCCTTCTCTGGATCCATCATAAACATTGCAATCTTAGCCTCTAGTTCCGTTATGGGCCGCAATATAAGCTGATTATCCAATTCTGTGATTTTCGGCCCAATACCCTCAAATTGTGTGGAAATTGACTCCGAACTAGTAAACAAATTTGAGAAGTATGACGTTGCTTCCGCCAAGATCTCATTCTCAGTCGAAACACAATCTCCCCTTTCCGTAAGAAGACCTGATATTCTATTTTTAGCCATTCGCTGTTCAGTAACATCATGAAAAAACTTGGTGTTTTCGTCACCCTCTTTTAGCCACTTATTTCGACTTTTCTGTTTCCAGTAAATCTCATCTTCCATATAGGCTTGTCTGAGCTTTGTCATTGCGTCCCCTAAAATCCGATGATCCACTGTAGGGCCCACATTATACTCCTCCACATTCTGCTTAAGCTCCTTTAATTTTATATTCTCTGGCTGAACATTCTTACTCCGCCAATGTGATATCTCTTTTCTACAAACTCTAATTCGGTCTGACACCGACATAGTTTGTCTAAAACCACATCCTTTCCATCCTTTCGCCACAATATCTATCATTCATGGTAGTCTTACCCATCTTTTGTCAAAACAGAAAGACTTCTTCTTGACTTTCTGTGACGTATCCGTAAAGCAACCTACAATGGGACGATGATATGATCTTATCATATCCAGATAATGTACCTCTGACTGAGGAAACAACTCATGCCAATCTCCATTACCTAGAGCTTTATCTAGCACACATCTTATGACCCCATTTCGTCTAACTCCTCTCCATGACCATATATTTCCCCTTTTTGTAAATTCCAGTAAACCGCAAATCTGAATTAAATGACGAAAATCCTCAAAAGAGGACGGAAGTCTTGGAATTCCCCCCTGCTTTTCATGATTTCCAATAAACTCATTAAAGTCTCCAGTGATTAACCAAGGGCATGTTCTGGATTGTCCCATCCGGATTAAGCGTTATCAAACATTCGCTCTTCCTGAACGCATCGTATCCCCATATATAAAAGTAATGAAAGATCTAACTCCTAAAATATCTAAGGTTATATCTATCATGTTTTTATCCTTATATTCAATTTTTATATCATAATTATCTGAATAAAATAACGCCAAGCCTCCACTTGTTCCCATGGGCTCCACAGTTGTTAAAAACTTAAAACCTAAGTGTAATTGTATTTTTTCTATAAACAGGTAATTATTCTTTGTTTCAGACAAAAATAATAATTCTGGTTTATTTAAACGCCAAATATCTCTTAAGTAACCAATTGAAATTTTATTCTCAATGCCTTGACAATTCCAACACAATAATTTTAAAATCATTAAAAATACAAATAAAAAGTCTAATCTTGCTCCATCGAAATATTTTCCTTACGCCTCTGCGCTCTTGGAGTTCTCCGTGGAGATTTCCCTCTCATCATGACCATTTTCTTTATGCTAACTCCTCTAATTGGAGTAGGTGGCTTTTTTAACCCCTTGGTGATCGTATTGCCCTCTTTTTCCTTATGCATTCGGACTTCACATTCTGCCCTATCCACTTCCCCTTGATCCTCCCCCAGATTCTGATATGAAGCTGAAGTTCCGGCTCGAGCCAGCGATTCTGTACTCTCACCCTCCACCTTATCAGTTAGTGCTTTAATCAGCTCTATCGAATCCTGAAAATCCTCCTCTTGCTGGATCTGATCAACTTGATCATCGAACTCTGTTGGCAGCACCGTATCTGCCTCCAGCGACTCAGATTGGGCCACAGCTGTAGCCCCATCTATCTCCCCACCATCTGCAGTCAGTGTCTGCTCCAACCCCGGATCTACGTCCGAATCCATCTCTTGGAAGAGTGGCCTCCTCACTTTCTTCACAGCCAAGGTATTCTCCTCTTCAGCCCCACCAACAATATGTATACACATAAGACAATTCCTAGTCAAATATACATCACAGTCCACTAAACAAAAACCAGAATTAACCATAACCTTGTCCACCGCTGCCTTGTTAGGCGCTTGTGAAAGCACGTCTCTATTTCTTTTCCCCATTTCAGCTTTGTCTCTCAAACTTAAAGCCCTATTGACCGCTCCCAGGTTTCTTTTTCCTCCCATAACTGCACCTCTAAAACTACCAGCTTTTTCCGTAGGTGCCAACTTCCTCTTTTCCCACTATTCTGTCATCTACCCTAGCTTTATAACACACCTCTGAGTCATGTGTCATTCGGTTACAAAGACGACAGAAACCCACTAACCGTTTGTACTCAAACATTATTCTTCACTCTTTCCCTTCCTCAAATTCTATAATTGAGGAGAAAATCAAAGGTTTAGAACAAGCTAACTCGATCAAAACCTGACCCTTATTAACGTCAATATCCAAGATATTCCCTAACGTTTCAGCTACGAGGCGGTATACTCCCTCTACTCTATACTCAAATGGGATCCCCGTTATCCTTATCCAAAGCCTAATCTTACTTGGATAATCCGCATCCGCCATTGCCTTCCATGGTGCATAAGCTACCATCCACCCATCGAAGTTTATTGACCCGTTTTCTAAGACTTTAGCTAAATCATCCTCAGATTTAAACTCAAACTGAAACCTCCCATTCCCTAGGTTGAAACCACTTACCTTTCCCACTAAATTCCAGAATTGCGGGATCCTAAAGAGAAAAGTATCCACATTTTGTATTTGTGGATTTAGGCAACGACCCATTAAAACCTTAGAGCTTCTCGCTAGAAGGGCGGAATTATCTATCCTCGGTATCTTAATTTTCAGAATCCTAGGGGGCGATTTGACTCCTAGACTCTTCTTATCAACACTCAATTGCGCCATAACTCTCTTCTCTCTAATTGAATCAATACCTAATTGCCAATTTGTTTTGTGACCGAGACTTAATGATTTCCTGTCACGGTAAACTCTCCTTTTATAGCCACTAATTAGAATCTTTGACCCTTTCCTTACTACTAGTCTGTTACAATGAATAAGATTATCATCATCTCTGCACCTTAAATTTAGGGATAATAATTGAACAAACTCACCACACATTTCAAAATTGAAAAAACATAACAGAATAAGAATTATCCTAGTTTCCAATTTCCAGATTGGATCAATCTTCGTAACATCTCGACCCCAGTATTTAAAAATATTAACCATAACTCTCACATAACCCATATTTGCTATTATAAATTCCTTATAGAGTCGATATACAAACTCCCTATCTCCATACTTATCGCCACTTAAGATCTTATCCACCAACATTAAAAGACATACCTGAGATATAGAAATCCTCTCTTCCCATTTTCTTCTCCCTCTTTGATGTCTTTTAGACCTCACTTTCTGGGTCTCCAAGTACAGTACACTCTTGACATGAAAAGCCAAAAACACATTAACGCCTATACATCGCAATATGCTAGAAAACACACTAAAGGTGACTAGATTCCACCGAAGATACATAGACATATAAATCCTTAAGATCCTCCAAGTTACTACAATCCTCACACGGAAATTCTCCTGTAGCCTATTCCCATACCAAAGAGATGTTACAGACATGTAACAAAAGTGATCTTCACTCATCTGACCATTCTCAATAAACCTTACTTTGTCTATGATACTTATTTCGTATCTCTGACCCCTTTCCCCACATAATCCCCATGAAAATACTCGTGAAATTAAATCCTTTTCTGACTCCCTAAACTGGAATCTGTAATGCTCTATGTCTTTAACTTCAAATACCCCCAAAGTTATAACTCTAGAAATCATATGAACATAAAACTCTAGATGTATTTCCCTTAACCACTTCGGATACCACGTTCTGTCAATTAGGACAAGACTGAAACAAAGGTTAACGTCTCCCCCTAATATCTCCTCGTACTCTCTCCTTTCACAAAACCAAAACTCGTGTATCGCTACACTCATCCAGTGAAAAGGAATCACTCCAAAAGCGGTGTCTCTGGAGTTAATATTACCAGAGATCCCTCTTTCAGTCCTCCAAATCATTTCTAGAATCCCCATGAAAACCAAAATTTCATGCTTTTCACATATCCAATTACCAATTTCACCATTCTCACCAATTCCAAACAATTTAATATGCATAACCATGAAAACTTACCTTTGAACCTCCATACCGTCGCTAGGCATACTCCGACAAAAGAAAACAGCTTCACCCAAACTTCGATACTAAACCTTCCTCTCCCCTGAAGACTAAAAACCCGATAGAGGCTAAGTAACACCCGACGAACCGATCCTAGCCACCCAACGGAAACCTAAAACTAGAAACACAAAACCCCCAAACACCCTAAAATCGAAACCTAAAAACTCTCTCCCAACCCTAGAAACCCTATCCTAGAGGAAACCAACACCCCCTCCGCTATCCTCAAGCGCCGCCACCACAAATCCCTCTAGAAACCGCTTGAAAACTCAAACCTAGCCCCTAGAACTCGGAAAAAACGAAAAATAAAAACCCGACAAACCCAGACCCCCAGAGAGATAGGCCGCGCTTCCTAGAAGACCTAGACGACACCTCCCTTCCCCTGAGACTCTCGATGACAGAAGAGGCCGCCGAAAAACGCTACTAACCCTAGTCATCAATCAGATTTTAGATATTTATTTATTAGTTAAGAATGCCAAAAACATAATTGAAGATTAGTTGCAAAATTCGTATCTATGATTTTATAGTTTATAATACAAGCAATTTGCAAGTTAATAATTTATATTTAACAAAAAATTCATTATTTAAACTATGAAAAATTTTGGCCAGCCAGATTTGACCATACAAAATACTTTAAAAAGTCGATTAGTTTTCCATGATAATTACGGTGATTAAGCAGCTCAAATCAAAGATTTTTATGAATAATGTTACATTTTGATTCAATATGTTACCAATTCTAAAATCTTTTAACACTTGTGAAATTAGTTGCGAGTAAGGAAGTGGGTAAAAATGAATGCATTTGAAACCTAATCAATTCGAAAGTAGAAAAAATACAAAAATATTATAGCCAATAAAAAATAAAACTGAAAGCAAGCAAAGCAAAAACAAATAATAATATCTTAATTTTTACAGTTTAGTTTACTATAATAACATACTAAATATTAGGTTTGGGATAAATTATTCTAATCCATATCCAAAATTTTATTCGTAAAATAAGTACAAATACAGATAATATATTTTAAGATATATCGGATACGAACAATACGTAAAATATAAATATTAAGTCCGAATATCTATATATATATATTGTGTATTTTTACGTTTTCTATACCAAACTTTTTAAAAAATTATTTTATTGTTTTATATTTATAATTTTCTAATATTATTTATTTATTTATTTTGAAAGAAATTTTATTTTTTAAAAAAAGTTTCAATTATTTTTCTGGAATAAAATTAACTAATATCTCATTTTCTCATGGATATTTGTATTTCGAATATCTATAATTTTTGGTTACAAACATTAATGTAGTGGATATTACAAATATGGATATTCTTAGAATTCCAAATATTTGTATCTATTACAAGCTTTCGAAACCATACAATAATAGTTAAATTTTAATGATTGGTTGGAAATAAATAAAAAACAATAAACTTAACATTTTAGTGTTGAGTTAGATTTTTGGCAATGGCCTCAAAGCAACTCTAATAGGACATAAAAACTCAAAACTCCAAATTTAATATTCATGACAATAAAATTTAAATATTAATATTTATTTCTTTTTCTTTTATTTATAAATTTTAAATGACTACAAATTTGTTTTTTCATTTATTCATATAATTTTAATTATATTTTAAACTAAATGTTATAATTAATGTAAAATTTTAGTTGTAATTTTATTCGGTATGATTTTCATTTTATGTATTGCAATTTTTGAAATATATTAAATTTGATGTAATTTTAATTCTAAATTTGGGGTTGCTATTAAAATTGTTATAATACTTGTAAGAGCATGAACAACACGGGTATTTGACATATCTTATTTTTGTGTTTATATTGTTTTAATTATATTTAAAGTAAGTAAGGTTAGATACGATTCTAAAATTGGATACAGAAGATACGTTTCTTCCAAACAAGTAGATGTCATAATTAATTTTAATATTAAAAAATTGTTTAGATACCCAACCATTGCACATGGTCAAAGAGATAACAACACTTTCTAGTCACTTTGACGGTAATTGTAACGGTGACCATATGATCACTGTCACCTTTTACCATTTTTGTTTCTTCCGACGAGTTTTTCGTGTGCTTTGTGTATATGTCGGGTTTAATTCAGACAATAAATCTGAGATCTCTCCGGCTGGGTACCGATCACTACGGTCGATTTTAACAGATCTGGGCCAGATTCCGTTCATTTTTTCCCAGTCCTTTTTCATCTTCGTTCTATATGATACCTCTCTTTATACGTGCAGATCTTTAAGCGTTGAGTGTAAATCTTTAGCGCTTCACTAACTTTAGAAGAGGAGCCTATGATGGCTTCGGATTAGAGTCAATAGACTGGACTCTAACGGCGCTTTAGTTTCTTGGTGGTTGCAAATCGGCGACATGAGTTGAAGGAAAGCTCATCTAAACTCAGAGATTCAATGTAACCTAAAATGTAAACGATTCCATTTAAGTATCCAATGAAATACTTTTGACAAAAAAAGAAATTTGTAAGAGATATAAACTTCTCAATTGGCTTTGCAATAAGAAGAAAAAACATAGAAAAAGAAAAGTAAAATCCAGTGAATACAACAAGAAAATAAAAGAAACACCTATTTCATTGTCCACTGAGCAGGAAAATCGGATGTATTATAAGATATTTTCTATACTCAAAAAAGACAAAACTAAAAGTGTTGCGTCCACATTATGAAACCTTTCTTTTTTATATTATTATAGAACAGAAAAAGAAAAAAAAGAGAAAAGGTGAAGTATGATGCAATAATTCATAATTTGCAATTATAACAAAATAGTAGGGTTACAAAGCAAACGTGGGGAATTATTCCATCTACCTTTTCATAATCCGATCCATTTATATCCCTTTTTATTTATTTATATCCCCAACCCAAAGAAACATAATTGCATTTTCAATTATTTTATTATTTAACTGTTTTTACTTTTTAGTTTTACCACATTATTCTTTCTACTTATTTATTTTTTTCAAAAAAATTTATATTCTTACTCTAATTATTTTATATTTTAAATATTTTTATTCATTATTTTATAACACTATTTTTTATAACTAAGTATAATAATATATTTTTAATTAAATATTATAAGCAAATGATTCTTAATTTAGTAGACGATGAACCGAGGATAAGTGGTCCAGTGGTATTGTCACTTTACAAATCCTTAAGGCATCAGGGATCGAACCCCCTACCTGCAGAGTAGGAGTGGGATTTAAAAGCTAGTAGGCTAGTTGACAAAAAAAAAAAATCTAGTAGACGATGATAAGTCTACTTAAGGTAGTTCATTGTACCAGTAAGGATCAAATTCATCATCTACATTATATAGAAATTTGACTAGTGCACCGGTCAGTTACGCCCCAATACAATCTGCCGTTAACAAAAAAAAAATATAATAACGATTACTATGATTACTCAAAATTTAGGTAAAGGAAAAAAAAAATTCTTTTGAATCGAAAGCCATACAAAAGGTAAAAAAAAAACAAAACATTCTTTCTCCAAATTCGATTTGGGAACTTTGGGTCTGTGTATTTGTTTGATTTGAGGGATTTGTTTTGCGGAATTATCGAAGGTGAAGCAGAAGAAATTAATAAAGAGGTTTCAGATGTTGATGGAAAGAAGCGATTTTATTGTAATGAATATCTCGATTTCGATTCACCAAACGATGAGAGGAAAACAATGAGTTTTAATCGAAGTACTCAATTTGAGAATTAAACTACCGTTGATTTGAAAAAGATCTTCTCCGTTGGTGATGAAATCGAGGTGACGCTACTTCTACGGCTGAACCAGTGGATGAAGCTATGAAGAAGATGACGAAGACATGATAAGTCTCTTCAATTGATTTGATTAGATCATGAATACATTAGCTGCTAAGTATCGTATCTGCTTTTTCTTCTTATTTTATAGTTTCCATTGTGTTCTCTTTATTATGACTAAGATCTTTGTTTAGTGTTTCACACTCTTATGGGTTCAATTGGTTGGTGCGATTTTTGCCCGACGAAATAATATATGGTATGATATAAGTACAGTTTTTAATTAATACTGCAGTTTTAAGTTAAAAACAAAACAAAAATTATATGACTAGTGAAAATATAAAAACAGTGTAATTTTTAGTTAATAATTAAAAATTTTAGATTAGTTTTATTTAATATAAATTAAATAATTAAAATTGTATTATAAATTGATAAAATAAACAAAAAAATATAAGTAAAACTAATATCTAATACTTTGATTTTCCCATAACATATTTGCAATATTATCTCTTATTTCTGATATATGTTCACCATCATTTATTTCTACTGATCTAGTATCTTCAAAATTTGGTTCGTAATCCATGTTGTTATGTCCGGTCTCTTCCATTATCTCAGCAAAATTTGCATCTGGAATATTTGAAATTCTAATAAAATTATGTAATCCCACTGTAGTCATTATCACTCTTTTTTGTATGTGTATATTGTATCTTGGAAAATCACAAAGAATCCTACATTTCTTCTTCCAAATTTCAAAAGTTATTTCGATAACAGGACATAAAAATGCATGACATCGATTAAACAGTTCTTGTTTATTTCTTGGAAGAGGACCGCAGTTGAACTATGACATATGATATCTTACAACTTTGTTTCTTGATGATCAGTAAGGAGCCAAAACTCCTTGCTTGTTTGGATATCCAAAATCAACAACATAATATTTCTCTGGTTGTGGTAACGGGAACTCATAATCACTTTGTTGTGCCATTGTGAGAACAATTGTGTCATGACATGATCTTGGTGCTCCATTCCACATATATGTAAATAACATGTCCAAATCACATATTGCCATGATGTTGAATGATGTTACATCATGTCGATTCCAATACATTCCTTGTAATTCTGGTTTAACTTTATCAACAGCTTCAACGAATCCACTAAAATAAGGCCAACATCGTCGATCCATTTGCAATCCTTAAGAAATTCGGTATAATTCTTGTCGTATTGGAGTCTTTATATAAACGCATGCAAGTCTTTCAATCGCTGTTAAAACTTCAAAAAAAAACTTCTTATTAACCGTCCCTTGGTTTCGGCCAAATCTTAAGCCAACATCTCTTTGCACCTCATTGTGCCTACAAATTCAAGGAAATATAGCCACCCTTTCTTCAATGCCCATGTTTGATGTTTGTTGTATACCGTAATTTGTTTGCAGTATAGTACACACTGTTGTGAAACATGGGAGTGACATTCGTAATAACTGAAGACAAGGAACATTATCTTGTTGGAGTTGACGCCAAATATTTGTCCATCCTAAACCTCGATTAGTTTGCACTGGTGCGCTTTGTAAATATTGATCATAATAAGTCAAATCTGGTTGAATTACTAACTCCTCAAACTCTTCATTTTCCAAATTCCACAGTTCAGTTCTCTCTTCGTAACTTAGATTATTGATATTATGTGACCGCAACTGACATATGCCCGAAATGTAACACAATAAAATCAAATGCATTGTTAATAAAACATAATTTTACATCAAGTTTTACATAAATACTTTATAATCAAAGTTTTGAAACATAAGTTATTTCATGTATCACTTTGTTGATTTGTATATTGACTTCTCCAAATATTAAAAAGTCCTCATGGTCTAGGAGTTTGGGTCCTTTGTCCGGTTTCAAAATAATTTGTAAAACCAAGATCAAGTGATTGATGATCAGTTTCTATTGATGTACATATAAAACTCCATGTTGAGTATTTATTAAATTTTCTTCTTGACCTCCAACTGAAAAACCATACTGAACATTTGTTGGAGTTGTTCCTGACAGTCCACCTTGCTCAAAATTATGTGTTTGTTGTCCTACATAATATGATTGTAGCCCCCACTGTGGGGCATTTGGTGGTGTACCGAATTGTTGAAAACCAAATTGTATGCCCCATTGCTGAAAGTAAGGTTGTGTGCCCCATTGTGGAGCACTCGGTGGTGTAACAAATTGTTGAGCTCTTGGCGGTGAGCCCCGTTGTTGAAATCCAGGAATCCAACATATCGGTGGACTAAAGGATGAAGGACTACCACATGAAGGACTCAATCCTAAAAGTTTTTCCCCATCTTCATTGTTTTGTTTTATACCAGTCAAAACTTTTAGACATTCTATTTTACCCTCATTTGAATCTCTTTCTATGTTAATGAAATATCTACGCCATTACACTTGCTCTTTAGGGCAGTTGATGCATGCCCAATAAATATTGTGTGCTTCGGAAGGTTTAGATTATTGAATATTGCTTCTGCCTTTTTGAATTCATCGTATTCATCTTGGTCAAAACCACCTGGGCGAAGTTGTTGGAGATTTTGTCGCTGAAACTCTCTATAGCCTGCAATGGTGTCTTGTATCGTGCTCTGAAATGATTGTCTTCTACTATTTCAACGCGAACCACTTCCAATAGAGCCTTGAGTGATACCGCTAGATCTCTGTGAATTTTCCCCATGTCTACCACTTGACTGTAAGTTAATTCTCCCGCATTATTGTCCTCTATGTGAAGGATGTGTATCATCATCAATTGTTACACGATACACGTCTTCATCTTCTTGCGTTTCAAGCACTTGTGTTTGTGGATTATCACCATTATCGGTGTTTGAAACATCATATTCTTCTACATCAACTTCACGTTGGTTGCTAAATTCTTCTCGTCTCTGGCACACAAAATTATGAGATTGTGATTGGACATCATGTAATACAAGACATTTTCCATTATATTCCAGAATAAGGGGGGGTTTACGTTTTAAACTCTTCGTTAATATGCATCCTTATGAACCATAATCATCGCATTACTTACTTTGTAAAATTTGATAATTATGTTAGCAAATCGAATTACTTGTGTACTTATAGTCTCATGTTCCTTCCACCATGCGTCAGATGCAATTATCATTGATGTTGTTGGATCTACCGAGAGACCAATACAATTCATTAGAGCTTTCCACCTTTTGTAACTTTTCTTAACTTCATCAAGTTTATTTTTGAAGAAAACATAATTTATATTAAGGTTAAATGCTTGGTTGAACTTGTCAACCATATACTCTCTACCAACAGTAGTACGATTCTTCAGTGTGTAATCATTCATAGCAAGTACTTCATCGAGTAATTCAATCAATGTTTTTCTTGCTCGTAAGTCCATTTATATTTGTCATTGTTCTACAATTTTCCATAACCACAACCGTTGAGTTATTTACTCGTATGGTTGTTCCTGTTGGAGGAGTTTAAGCATGTGTAGGATAATTTGAACTTGGTTTCTTTAAATTGTTTGTATTTCTTTGACGGTTATGTGACATATCTACAATTTTGTAAAAAATATTATTATAATGATATAAAAAAACTAAACAAAAATATTTAACTTGAACTGAAATAATAAAAACTTTATGATACGTCTAAAAGAACGTCTTAACTAATTAAAATTTTTTGATCTATCAATTGATGATATTTGATAATAATTTGTTCATATTGTTTATACAAAAAATTACAATTTTTACCGACAATATTTTAAACGATACATTTTATAAAAATAATATCTAAAATACATAAATTAATAAACTCTACTATACTATATAAAAACCATATGTTTATGTAGTTACAAAACATATCTTGAGAAACATTAAATTACTTTTCATTATTCAATAAGTACACCAAAATAATTTTATGAAAAAATTAAATAAAAATATATATGTATTTCTATTTAGTATTTATGTTTTAGTTTATATTTTTTGTCATCACTTAATTATAATACATTTGTGTTTTATAATACTTATCCATAAATTTCCTACAATGATTATATATATATATATATATATATTTGTCTCATTTAAATTTTTTATTTATTTTTTCATGACTACAAAACACCAGTTCTTAATTCTTTACAAAATCAAAATTTTTAATGTACACAATTTCTGAGTTATATTATAATATAGTTTGACAAATTCTTTAAATGTTATGTGTGATATCATAATGAATAAACATGTTATATTTAATTATATTATAATAAATTTGTTACATTCAACTATAAATTATTTTATGTCTAATAACACATAATCATATACTAATTACTAAATATGTTTTATTATTAATAAAATATAATTTATTATATATTACTAATATAACTAAGATTTTATTATACATAAATTGGAAAATTAATGAGCATACTTCAACATATAGACGATGATGATACGTTGTTGGAATTGTTTGGTCCTTATGTTTTTTTTAAATGGTGATAAGGAAAGATTGCTATAATATTTATAGCTATTAGAATTATTTAAATTTTAAAAGAAAAAAATACTATTTGTTTACGGTTTCTTATAAAATTTGTTGGGTAAAAGTTGTGATAATTTTGAATCGCAGTCCAAGCTTTTATATATTGGACAAATCCGTAAATATCTTATTTTAAGTCCGCAAAAAACAATAAAATTGTTGATTGGTGAAAAAAACGATATTTCTTTCTCTCTCCAATCACACCCTATGTCTCGGAATATTGCCTGAATCATGATTGGAAACCAGAAAATAAGTGCTATGGAGAAGAAAAGTTTTTTCTTTCCTATAAAATTTTGTTTTTGCCTTCAAACAAGTTTTTAACTAAAACGACATAATTTCAAGATTAATAGTATTTTTAAAACGCAAGAATGATAATTATTATACATTTATTAGAAATGTATTATTGTAGTTAATCATAGTATTTAATATTATAAAATAGTGTATAAAAATATACATCATAAAATAATTAGGTTAAAAATATTTTTTTAATAATAAAATGAATAAATAGAAAGGGAAATAATGTAACAACCAATTTTAAGACGACCATATTTAAATTGTATGATACGAAATGCTGTATTTGATTCTGGTTGCGGTGGTACCACTGCATTTCAATTACTCAGTTACATAAATCATGACTTAATTTTTTTACCTTAATTAGAAAAAATGTAAAGTGTATTGTTTTTATCTACTCTTTAGAGGAGGTAGAAAGACCATTCTAAAACAGTGAACCACAATACACCGAAATTTTAAACAGGTGCACAATCAATTGGAGACAAGAAGGCAATTTCAAACAGACAAATAACCTAGCAGAAGAAGAATTGATAAACCTCACGGCACATTGAGACAAGACAGACAAACACAACAAGAAGATGAGAAAAGAAAGAAAACCTTCGATATCAAAATTGTCCGAAAAAACCGAGAGAAAAGCTTTCACCAATACACAACTGGAGATGCATATAGGAAAAAACATCTACCGGAGAGAAAAAGTGGCGATCCAACAAAAGCAACATCACATTGACTTTGACAGGGAACAAATCTCTAGCATAACTGAGCCGAGAGAATAAACAGAGATGTAAATACTACAAAAAAAATTATGTATGTTATATTATTTAATTTATTTGATTATAGTTTAGAAAATCATCTCCAAAAATTAAAAATTATATATTTTTTTCTTTTTGTAAAGATATAAATAAAGTTATAAAAAATAGATAGAATTCAATTAATAAAATTGCATAATCACCTAATGGTAGAAATAAAATAAAGTTTTAAAACAAAAACTGCATACATTGCAAAATGGATTTCTGCATAATTAAATAGTGATTGGATAAATTTGCAGAATGACAAAATATAATTTAATACTATTAATATACAATTATTATTTTTAGTTGAAAAAAACAAATGTTATTTTTAATAAGTGTTTTAGTATATTATAAATATTTTTATATTTAAAAACTAATAATTTATTAAATAAAATGATATATTTAACACTTAAAAAATATTTTATAAATATTCTAATAAAAACATGATACACTTATTGCTTTTTATTATTATTATTGATTTTAATGCACTGCATGTAGATTTGTAATAAATGTTCATGTTTAAATTCTTTTTATTTTTAGTAAATTACAGAATTATAAATATAGGTAAATATCTCTATATTGATTATTAAGTAAAACAAAAGTTAAAAATGTTAATGAAGGTAAATAATATTTTATTTATTTTCGTATTTTTAGGCAAAAAAGGTAATAAAAAGTTTTATTTGTCTAATGACTTTTTTGTAAATATTTAGACAAAAAAAAGTTGCAGAAGTATATTATATTACATCGTTATATATATATATATTATACTGATTAATAAAAATTTGATAGAATGGCATTAGATTATGCTAATAGATGACTATGTAATTACTAATCAAAACCATAAATAAATTAACATAATATAGTATAGTTAACTAAACCCACTCCGGTTTTGATGCCTTTACTTTCGATTCATCCACTGTGACTCTCTTTTTGGAATCTTTTGTTCCATTACCGACTTAGTTGTTACTATTAAATAAGATTTCAGTGTTCTTCAATGATAAAATAAATAAACTTGTGGTTTCACATTCTTTGACCACAAATTCCATCAGATTCTTCTTCCTTTTTATATTATTCCAGCCCTGACCGCTTTCAATTGAAAAGTGCTGCAGTATTCATAATGTAGTGTGTATTTTTTAATGTGATAACAAAAAGCTACGAATTATTTAACACGTGATTCACCGAATCGATAATGCGACCTGGAGACCAAATACGTGCTTCAAAAGCTGGCATATAATTACACTTCTAAATATATTTAAATAAATAGCCTTGTCAACACAATGATAAACAGCATATCTATATCCATATGAAATCGTGGCCATTAATATATATCATCTAAAACGATTAATTTAAAAATATCTAGTATGAAAATATAAAAGACGCATACAAAAGAGGTAAACATGTCTAAAAGATTTTTGTATTTTAGTATTTTAGAGTAATGTAGTATATGACAAAATAAAATAAAAAGGAAGCGTTGAAAAACAATAATTGAGAGAGAGGAGATATAATAAAATAGTTAAAACACGATAATGGTGCAGAGATAGACAATGGGATAACGCAGCATGCAGATGACACGTGTGCATAGTTGCTGCCACGTGTGAGCGGTTTAGATGCAAACCATGTGCTCTTCACTGACCACTTTAATCTCATCTTTATTTTAATTAAGCTCCAATTAAACCATCTAAATCAATTAGCTTAAATTTGGTTTGAGCAAATCATGCATTTAGGGAATACGAGCCACACTCGCCAATCTCACGGCCTTTGTACCACGCGTTTGACTTTAACTCCAAACGCTCTGTGATGGTTTCAACCCAATGGTCGGTGCATCAACTAACACTCCCAATACCTTTACACTTTAGTTCATTATCTTTTTAATGATAAACATTGATAATAATGTTATTGTCAGTTTTAATTTGAGGTTATTTTTGTCTATACTACTCTGTATTCCTCTTCTATATTTCAACTTAGATATAAATTTTTATGATTTTTCAGTGAAAGAAAAACGGAACAGATTTGATCTACATGGACTTGTTCCGTACAATACATATCAATAGCGAGTAATACTTTCGTTGCATCCCGACCAGCCTCTTGATTGGCCATTAAAAATATCTAGCTTTATTACATAGAAATTCTAATAGGTTTTACCTAAATTCGATCTGTATAGCACCGAGTTTTTTGGAGAATTGAACATCATTGCAAACAAAAAATATTGGAATGAATAGCGAGTTCTGAAAATTAATTAATAAATATTCTCATAAATCGAAGTGAAAAGGAGCCAAAGCTAAAAAGAAATGAAATAAAAAGATATTGGAGTGGTCAAAGAATGAAGAAGAAGGCGAAAGTGAGTAATAATAAGATTCGGACCAGAGGGGACACGCGCCACCTTTTTGGACCATCTCTAATTATTCCATTTTCCTTTCCCAATTTAATTACAAGACTGTAACGTAATGGAGCAATAATGACCGTATGTTTATACAACATTAACCTAGGATTCAGCCAATTAACCCTTACCGGTAATAATGAAGTAGTAGTAATTAGCATATACACTAAAAATGATAAGAAATGCTAAAACTTAAAAAGATATTTTGAATTTTGTTTTGGAAGTGCTTCCCAAGTTGCATAGAAATATAAATATATTTACCAAAAAAACCCGAATAATGAAATATTAACCGTATGTGTATGTATAACACGTAGACCGTTCCGTCCTTCCACGTCACAAAAAACACAAAATAAAAGAGAAATGAAAATAAACAAATAAATAAAAAAGAAAAAGAAAGTGACGTGAGATCAGTCGCCGCCCACTTCATCCCATCGAAAGCCTCCACTTTCCCTTTTCCTGTCCTCTCTCTCTCTCTATCTATTTTCATATTTTGTTTTTTTGTCGCTTTTTACTGTTTATCTCTAAAAACAATTAATTTCATCATTACATAAGTTGTTTGGTTACTAAACCAAGAGCACTAATTTACTAATCAGCCTAAAACAAAATTTTAAATATTATTAATTTTAATATGTTTTGAATATTACTATCTCTGCTTTCCTATTAATTATCATTTTATTCAAATTTTTATTTTATTTTAGTTATCATTTTCATTTTCCAATATATTTTTAATATAAAATGATTTTATTTCCCCTAATTAAATAAATAAAATATTAAATGTACAACCCAAAAAAGAAACTATGATTCAACCGTGAATGAACTGTCAACACTGTGTTGCCAGAAAAAAACAATTAAAGTCGAGATTCAACAATCTCTTTCCTTAACTCGAATTATCACCCACAGTGTGACGCTTTTCAGTGATAATCGAATCCCAGAATAAAACAAATACGTATTGATTTCTCAAACACTAGAAATCAATACCAACGAACGAAAACTCTATATAAACTCTCGAGTACTTACTCTTTAATAGCAGGGGATCGAAATCGAGTGTTTTAGAATTCTTTAAGGATTCAAAAAAATTATCGTCACTCTCAAAGAATAAAAAATGTCTTGTATTTATAGAGGAAAAAAACCAAAGCGTTGAGGAGAAGGTGCCGCAATTTGAGGAGAAGATCCCGAAAAACTCGGTTTTCATTAAGATTTGGTCTTATCGGTTATAAATTTTCTCCAAAAAACTAAACGTGCGCGGAGACCCCTTCAGGGTCCATTACCAAGACCGAGCCTGAGACCGGCCGGGTCGGGCTCGGGCTCGGCTCGGCGCGCGCGTGTGGTCTTTTCCATTATCACTCACACACTCCATAGTGTTAGCCTTTTGAACCATGATATAATTATATCTCTATATATACAACACATGAAAATCTCAAACTTTCAATGTGGGACAAATGACATTATTTTTGTCAAAATTAAGTCCAAACCCGTAGGCCCATTTCAATTCACTCTTGTCCAATTATTTTTAAGCCCAAAGGCTTTAAAATAATGGTCCAACAATCCCCTACATGAATAGAAATTACTCTAGACATATGAAGACTCAAAAAATAAATACTCTAAACGTCTTAAACTTTAACAGACTCGACTAGACTAAAAGACTTACTTAACTAAACTAGACAGACTTTCGAGAGTATAAACAAAAATGTAGTTGTATCTGACAGGTTGCATTTTTCAGCTTTGAACCAATCATTTTTAATATCTGTCGGATTTACTTGGCCAACAGGTATCGCGCAACAACATATTCTGGTAGAGTTTTGTTCTCTATTTATGTTCATTTTGGCCCTGAACATTTCATGGTTTATCGTGAGTGAACTTGAAGAAGTTAGTCTATCTCTCATTCTCCTAGAAACGACCACATTTCACACTCACTAGGTGATCTGCCAGTAGTTACTTTTTAGAAGTATCCTGTCATACTCCACTATTGTGAAACTCAGGAATCATTAAAAGTCAATTCTTATCCTTATACATACATACAGGAGGCACTGCCTATCTTTGAATGGACTGGTTATAGACAAAAAGTCTTAATGTGCTCATCGATTCCATTTGATTTAGTTTTCTCTTTGAACCTACATCTTGGGATCTCAAGTCACATACGTAGATTGTCCATCAAACTTCGTCTTACTTTTTAATTCGTAGGCTTCAAACCCATTCATCTTGAAGATTTTAGAACTTGTTCTCGTGCTAGTCCTTTGGTGAAAGGATCAGCTAGATTATCACATGACTTGACATAATCCACATTGATTACTCCGGTTGTGATCAAGTTCCTAATGGTTTTATAACGTATTCTAATATGACGAGACTTACCATTATATAAATTGTTATGTGCACGAGCAATAGCTGATTGACTATCATAATTCATGCGAATAGCTGGCATAGGTTTATCCCGTTCGGGAATGTCTTCTAGCCAGTTCCGAAGCCATTCTGCTTCTGCAGCTGCTGCATCAAGAGCTATGAACTCTGACTCCATAGTGGATCTAGCTTGGATTGTTTGTTTAGAAGATTTCTAAGACACTGCTGCACCGACAAGCGTAAAGATATAGCCACTCGTTAACTTCGAGTTTTTAGAGTCGGATATCCAATTTGCATCGCTATATCCCTCCAAAGTTGCAGGCTCTTTACCATAGTGCAAGCTGTCATATTTGGTATAACGTAAGTAGTTTAATACTCTAGTAATGCCTTTTCAATGTTTATGTCCTGGATTACTTGTGTAGCGACTTCGTACATTTACTGCATGCTTTAAATCGGGTCTAGTACAGTTTGTTAAGTACATCAGACTTCCGATCACTCTCGCATACTCCACTTGTGATATCGCTTCACTAGAGTTTTTCGTCAGGTGAAGTTGGGCTTCGACATGAGTTTTTCCTGTCCCATTTGAGTACACTTTAAACCTTTGAAGTATACTTTCAGAAAAATGGGCTTGGGATAACGTAATACCTTCAGCTGTCCTAATGATCTTAATCCCTAGGATTACATCCGCAAGCCCCATGTCTTTCATATCAAACTTTTGTTTAAGCATGTTCTTAGTCTGAATGATTAGTTCTTTCTTACTACCCATTATGAGCATACATCTACGTATAAACATAAAAGAACATACCCATATCGAGTACATTTTGCATAAATACATTTATCGCACTCGTTTATGCTGAATCCATTTTCTATCATTACATTGTCAAACTTCTCATGCCATTGTTTTGGAGCTTGTTTAGGTCCATACAATGACTTTACAAGTCTACACACTTTGTTTTCTTGTTTGGGGACAACAAACCCTTCAACTTGTTTCATATAAATTTCCTCTTCTAATTCTCCATTTAGAAAAGCAGTTTTCACATTCATTTGATGGATTTCTAGGCCTCGTAATGCTGCTATACCAATCAACATTCTTATTGAAGTTATTCTCATTACTGGAGAATAAGTGTCAAAGAAATCCAATCCTTCTTTTTGGCGGAATCCTTGTACCACTAGCCTAGCTTTGTACTTATCTACTGAGCCATAAGTTTTCAACTTTGTTCTGAAGATCCACTTACACCCAAGTGGTTTAAAACCTTCAGGGAGATCGGTTAACTCATAGGTATGATTTTGCATAATAGAGTCCATCTCACTGTTGACAGATTCCTTCCGAAAAAGTGCATTTGGTGTAGTCATGGCTTCTGTGAACGTTCACAGAGAAAAACCATCATGAAGTCATCACCAAAGGATTTTTCCTTACGTGCTCTCTTGCTACGTCTAGGTTCCTCTTCTACTTCCTCCACAACTTCATTAGCTGAAGTGTCGGAAGGGCTTGCTTCTATATGTTCACGTGTTCTCTTTTGATGTGACTTATCCTTACACGGGAACACATTTTCGAAGAAAGATACGTTGCGAGACTCCATAACAATATTTACATGGATATATGAGATGTCCGATTTATGGACCAAGAACCTATACACATTACTGTTATGCGCATAACCAATGAAAATATAGTCCACAGACTTTGATCCAACCGTGACATTTTTTGGAGGCGGCACTGTCACTTTTGCAGGGCACCCCACACTTTTAGGTATTTGTAAGAAGGTACAACACCTTTCCAAAGTTCATAGGGTGTCTTGCCGGTGACTTTGTGCGAAATTTTGTTAAGAATATAATTCGTCGTTAGGAGCGCTTCCACCCACATGTTTTGGGGTAGCCTGAATTTTTTGCAGCATTGCATTCATCATTTCTTTAAGAGTTTGGTTTTTCCGTTCCACAACTCCATTAGATTTCGGTGAGTAAGGGGCAGTTGTTTGATGAATGATTCCATGTTCTGTACAGAAATAATTAAATCGTCCATCATATCCCCCTCCTCTATCACTTCTAACTATTTTTATAGTCTTATTAAGTTGATTTTCAACTTCGAGCTTATATTCTTTAAACTTATTAAATGCCTTATCTTTGCTATGTAACAAGTATACATAACAATATTTTGTATGATCATTTATGAAGGTCACGAAATATTTTTTCCCACCTTTAGTTGGGCAATATTTTAAATCACATAAATATTTTATCCCTTTGGTTTGTCTATTGTGCAGCCAATTCAGCCTTCTCTTTTTGTCCGCTCTATTCGAATCAGCCGGAAACAACTCCCTTCGAGTTGTCTCATCGGTAAGACGTGGTTCAATTTCCACATTTTGGACATTAGTCTCCATTATACTGACACAAATAGAGAGATTGTATCAGTTATCAATGCGAGAACCGAACCAAAAAATTTGAAAATTGAAAATCTGAAATTTAAGATTCGAAATTCAAAATTGGAAATTCAATACTTAATTAATACGTAATTAATACAGTCTTAATTCAAGTTAAGACTGTAGAACCCCAAAAAAGGGAACTGCGGTTCAACCGTGAATGAACTGTCAACAGTGTGTTGCCACAGAAAACAATTAGAGTCGAGATTTAACAATCTATTTCCTTAACTCGAATTATCGCCCGTAGTGTGCAGTTTTCAGTGATAATCGAATCCCAGAATAAAACCAATATGTATTGATTTCTCAAACACTAGAAATCAATACCAACGAACGAAAACTCTATATAAACTCTCGAGTACTTACTCTTTAATAGCAGGGGATCAAAATCGAGTGTTTTAAAATTCTTTAGGGATTCGGAAAAATTATCATCACTCTAAAAGAATGAAATAGAGGAAGAAAGCCAAAGCGTTGAGGAGAAGGTGCTGCGTTTTGAGGAGAAGATCCCAAAAAACCCGGTCTTCATTAAGACTCGGTCTTATCGGTTACAAATTTTCCTTAAAAAACTAAATGCGCGCGGAGACCCCTTCGGGGTTTATTACCAAGACCCAAGACCCAAACCCAAGATCTGCAAGGCGCGCGCGTGGGGTCTTTTTCTTTCTCACTCACACATTCCATGGTGTTAGCCTTTTGAACCATGATATAATTATATCTCTATATATATAACACATGAAAATCTCAAACTTTTAATGTGGGACATATGACATTAGTTTTATCAAAATTAAGTTTAAACCCGTAGGCCCATTTCAATTTACTCTAATTATTTTTAAACCCATAGACTTTAAAATAATGGCCCAAAATTAATAGTCAGTTAAGAGCATAGTAAAACATTTGATTTTTTTTAATATGCGTGTAATATTATAAAATGATAAATAATATGAAACGGAAAGAGTAAGGTATAGTGGCGAAATCCAAAAATAGAGAACGCACGAATGTTGAATTTTATGTTAATAAAAATAACTATCATTATATAGACCCGACATTCTAATTGTTTAATGTATGATACGTGGTCTCTGCATGTGATGAAAACAACCAAAATCATCCAAATAATTATAAACTTAAATTAGAGAATAGAGTCTCATTCATCTCTCTCATCTTGACCTCTATAACTGTGTCATGTCCTCTCTCTATCAAACCCTAGAGCGAAGAAGGGTTAAAAGAAGAGACCTCTTCCACTATTTCCAATGTCCTTATTTCACCTTACATAATTAGATTTCTCTCTCTCTCGAGTTCCCCAAGAAAAGAAAAAATTATTACTATTTCCAAAGATGAAGAACAACAAATCGTCTGCTTCTTCTTCTACCTATGATTCTTCTTTGTCTCCTTCTTCTTCATCTTCTCCTCATCAGAATTGGCTCTCTTTCTCTCTCTCCAACGCCACTCCTTCCTCTAACCCTTCTCTCTCTGATTATCAACATCCTCATCTCTCTCTCTTTCAACCTTTCTCCTCCACTCCAGGTTCTCTCTCTCTCTCTCCATTAGGGTTTTGTTGTTTTCTCTTCGTTTCAAAATTTTGTATGAATTAGGACATACAAACTCTGTCTTTGTTGCACTCAAGACCAGTTTCTTTCCCTTTTTGGTTTGATTATACTTTTCTTATTTTAGATTTAGTATTTTGTATTTATATATGTTTAACTTACTTTTATGTTTGTTCTCGAATTTGGAATCAATCAAATCTGATCTAATAAATCCTCACAATGTACTGGATTTAATTAAGATATTAAAAGACCTAGTTTTTCCACTGTAGAGTCTTTCACTAGATATTGTCTCCTTCAAACTAAAAACACTTAATTTCTTGAATACGCTCATGAATAAAACCAATTTTTCAGTAGAACGGCGAGATGGTTCCACCGGCGATGCCACGGCGGTTTTGTCCATTTACCCTGGTGGTCCAAAGCTCGAGAACTTCCTTGGTGGCTCAGCCACAACAACAACAACAACAACAAGGCCAATGCAATCTGTCGGTGGCGTTATCTTCTCTTCCGAGCTACAACCTCTTAATTCTCCTTCCGCCGCAGAGATCTACGACGCTGAGCTCAAATCAATAGCTGCTAGCTTCCTCGGTAACTACTCCGCCGGACACTCATCAGAGGTCTCTACCGTTCATAAGGAACAACAGAATCCTCTTGTTGTATCAGAGGCTTCTCCAACTCCCAAGAAAAACGTAGAAAGTTTTGGACAACGTACTTCGATTTATAGAGGAGTCACAAGGTACGTTATATAAACAGACGATATGTAACATTTTTGAGTACGTTAATGTTTATATGTATAATGCATGTTTTTCTTTTGGATAGTATGTGATTAGATTGATATGTTATTAATATTAACAGACATAGATGGACTGGAAGATACGAAGCTCATCTATGGGATAATAGTTGCAGAAGAGAAGGCCAAAGCAGAAAAGGAAGACAAGGTATGCTTTTTTCCTTAAAATGCGCTGAATTTTGTGCGTG
>JAKUCM010008980.1:0-21123 GCA_023374145.1 Lepidium sativum | reverse complement strand
TCTTCACCTTCTTAAATCTTCCCATCCATGTACTATTGCAAACATTGAAACTGTTTCCACAAGTGTAGAGGAGCAGCAACTTAGGTATATTTTATTAGCTTTTGGCGCATCCGTTAGAGGTTATGAATTTTGAAGACCTGTAATTGTGATAGATTATACAAAACTTAAAGGCAAGTTCAAGGGTTGTTTGGTCTCTACAAATATTCCCATTAGCGTTCGGTATTGCTGATGGTGAGAACAAACCATCATCGACTTGATTCTTTAAGAAACTGTAGTTATTTGTACCAGACATCGCCCATCTTATTTTTGTTTCTGATAGACATGGAACAATACATGCAAACCATGGAGCTTGTGTTTTCCACTTAGTTCGTAATGTTACTCACCATTTCAAAAGCGCAGGCTTGGCTGCAGTGGTGTCAGAGGTTGCTCGGGTCATTCAAATACTAGTTTGCTGAGATACAAGTTTGTAGCCCATCTTGTGCTAAGTTTCTTAAAGAGATTGGTCTAAATGAATGGGCACTTGGTAAATGATTCAATGTTATGAGTAGTAATATTGCTGAATCATTAAATTTTGCACCCGGTAAGGTAGTCTCTTTCCCAATTGTACTAATGCTCGAGTTCATCAACTCAATGTTAATGAGATGGTTTAGTATGCGTAGAAACCTTGCATCATCGTCTTCTTCATCTATATGCAATCTCGAGCTGGAAAAATCCTCATATCCCACCTCCGCCAAGCCACTGCTTACGTTGTTTAATCATCGTCTCCTTTTTTTTACCAAGCCAACGATATTCTAGGGTTTGTTTTTTATGTTGATTTGTCAAAAAAAAACACATGCAGCTGCAAGGTTTTCGATGTTCTTGAGGTCCCTTGTCGCCATGTCTTAGCTGTAGCTGGTATTTCTAAAATAGATTTCTATACTTTAATCTCTGAATCCTACTTTTCCCGCACTTGAGCAATCTCTATTACACATCAATCTTCTATGTCCCTGACGAGAACGATGTAGAGATTCCTTTGTCTTTCAAACAACTTCCACTTATGCCACAAGGACCAAATGATCTCCAGGACGTCTACGTAAACTCAAAATCCTCTCATAAAGAGAAATCCCAGTTTGTTTTTCACCTCTATTTCTTCTCCAACTATATACATTTCCTTTACACCCTTTAACAATCATATACCTTATTAGGTTTTCCACTCTACTAAATCATCACATAAGAAGTGTAGCAGATGTATGGGCATTGGACATAATCGAGTGACCTACAAGAACCCGATTTGACTTGATTTTTTTTTCTAACTTCGACATGACTTCTTTTGTAACTACAATTTTCTTTTGGCCATGCAACTACAAATGTTATGTAACTGCAAGTTTTTTTTTGTCCACGGCCTAACATGTCCCTCTTTTGCTTCAACTCATCCACTCAATACTGGAGTATATTCATAACTTTCTAAATATAAATGAACGGTTCAAATTTATTAATTCTACCACCGAATCATGTGCTAAATTAAAGGACGAATGTTGCACCTCCACCAAATCACGCGCCTACCTTTCTTCTTCCCGCCAAATGATTCATTTGCCAAGGGTAAAATTGTCTTTCTCTCCTCACACAATAAACCAAAGATGGAATTTGGTGCAAGAGTTTGATGGCATTCTAACTAATTAAAAATCAAATGATGGAATTCCATAAAAATGTCATTAAATTTTCGGATATGTGATGTGTATCCACACTACCTGTACTCTTGTATGCTTCTGTGGATTTATTCATATTGATAGAATAATGTTAGTGGATTAAACTATATAGTGACCAATGCTAGCTATAAGAAATTCAATAGTTTCTTTACTTAAAAAAGTTTTGATTCATCTTTAACTCTCATCTCAAAAACATGGGATCATATGTATGCAACAAAAAGTTTAAAATAATGTATATACTAGTAGTAAATAAAATAAAGTATTTATAGGCATACAAAAAAATAATTATAAATCCTTAAAAAAATTGAAAATAAAGGATCTTTTCATATATCTTTGGTAATCTATACTTTTTTCTAAATTTGTTACAATAGTCTTTATAATAGTGTTATTCCGATTTAACCCCTGACTCCATGATTCTTTTGTTCTTCGAACTTCGTTTCCATCTTTCTTCGACTTCTCCATTTTCCTTCTCTGATGATTTTAGATTTCTACCACCTATACTCGGGCGTTCGTTTCTCGTTCCATCTTTGTTTTCTCTCACAAAAACCATGATCTCAAGGTTAGTATTTGTTCTCGTGTTTCAACATCTCCATGATTTCAAAGATCGAGTCTTTGCTTGTAAAATTGTGACTTTTGTAAATCAAAATTTTTAGTTTTGACTCTTTGTTTAATGCTCAACATTAAATTCAGCAACAAAGAGACATGATTTTTGAATTTTGACTATTTATTGAAGGGGAAGCGATATTAAGTTGTTCAATATCTCACAGCGAAGAGACTCTGACTATTATTATACCTCAATCTCTCCAATTGGTGCGAAATTCATTAACATCTCTTTGCAAGCGTGAAGTATAATATGATTCATTAAATAAACTATGTTTAGAGGTGAACTTTAGAATTTTAGTTATGGCTTATTTAAATGTGGTGTTTTTGTTTTTTCCATTATATGAGATGAGACTCGAAGATGATGACAAGGTTGCAAATTTAGATTTCAGGCTATTGAGTTTATGAAATCTTGTTTCTTTTGATCTTTGAATTTCAGATTTTGGCTGAAATTCTCTGTAACATTTCTAAAATTGTAGGTTTATAGGAATGCTTTCTGATTTTTTTGGGTCGTAGCTTTATGGATTTAAATTTCAGTTTGTAGAAATGAAATCTGAATTCTTGCTTTGAAACTATCCAATATCCTGCGAAATCCTAGCTGGTTCAAGATTCTTTTGTATCTCATTTTGTTTAGTGTTAGCATTTGTTACCTGAAGATAGCATTGTTCATTTGTTTTTGTATCTTGTCTTTCCAAAAATTCTCAATTTTATGAAGAATGGTGTGCTGAATTTATCCTCTTCGTGGAGAAATGTGTGACTCAAGTAACATATGTGTCTTAATATGATGTCTTTGTAAGTAGATGTAGCTTTAGCTCATATGTACTTTTGTGGTTTGATAGATTTTTTGTCAATCTAAAAGGTGTAATTGTGTGGTGTAAGCCCACTTCTTTGCAACTTTTATCAAAATTCACATATGAATTAGACAGGTCAAACTCACAAACATTCAACATTTTAGACTCATCACACTCTTATCTGGTTGATATTTTCAAGTTAAACTTCACCTCCAACCATAAAAGCAACTCGCACACATAAATCTACCAGATCTGAGTTCATAGGTATTCACCAGACCCGGTCCATGTTATAGAAATCATCCAGTACCAGTGTTCACAGTAAATCTAAGGTAAGGAGAAACAAAAGTTCTAATGATTGATAAAGTTTCTATGTTATTTTAATGAATGTTTGTAAGTTGTTATATAATATTTATTAAAGAAACGATATTTTAGTCATATATCAATAAAACACTTACACATTAAAATAAAAATCTCTAAAATCTTCAGGTTTAACTTCATGATGAGACAGAAAGTCTTACATATATTGAAGTTTAAAGTTATCATTATCTTTACTATGGAAATATATATATATATATCTTTTGTTTTGTTTGAGGAAAGTAGTTTTACATAAGCTGATATTGTTGAAATCTCACAATTCATAGAGGATTTAAAAGCTTACACATATAAAGGGATTTCTCTCAGGTTTTGAATCAGTAGCTTGATGCTTAATATGAGAATATTGATGGTTGTGTAGGTATTGCAGAGGTTAAAAGGACAATCTTTATTGGTTAGTACCTTGGCTACATTTTATTACAGCCTCTAAAAAGAGTGTAATGGTTCTAATGTAAAGACTCTTTTCTTTAGTAGATTGTTGGTGCAGAAAATCCAGTTTTGATCTCTGAGGCTTTGCAGAGAGTAAAGTACTGAAATTTGTATCTCTAGCTACGAAAGAGAGAAGATTGATGCATAGGAAGATACTATTAAACTCGGAGGTTTATCAATAAGAATTGAAGAAGAGAGAGAAAAATAAGAAGATGAAGAAGGAGAAGAGAAGTAGATGGTTGAGGTTTTTTAATTCATTTGTTAATTAAACTTTAAGGTATCATGTTCTTTAAATACACGACTTTGTTTCACAACTAAACAAAAGGACAACAGGAAACCTAAATGAAATACTCTTCATCATCCAGAGTCTCTTAACCACAAGCATTCCTCTTATTCCCTTGCAACATCTTTATGAACCTTCTCTATGTTCTAAAGTCTCTTGATGCCACATAATGTTTGAATGGGTAAATGATGTTTCAAATTTGTTAAATTGTTATTTTCAAAACTAAGTATACATAATTTTCACATCATTTGTGAAAAATATAGATTGGGTATTTTGTGATTCGGAGTCCATGAAAATTTGAGATTTCTTTAAAGAAAATTATCAATTTGGAGTCTATAGAGTCTCAAAACGTTATGTTGCATGTTGTCATTTAAATTATGCGGTCCGTAAAACATAGAGAGATCGGTAAAAATAAAAATTTTGAATTTCGTAGACTACACAAGAAACATAGAATGTATATTTTAGAATCTACCTTATTTAGATTTTACATTCTACGGTTAGTAGGACATAGAGAAATGAGTAGAATATAAATTTTGAATTTCATAGATCATAATAGAAACCGCATAATATATATTCTAAAATCTGTTAAAAATCTATCTAGTTTTTTTTTTCTTTTGTCAACGGCAAATTATATTGGGCCACAATTGGCCGTCCCAATAGCCAAATTCCTACATAATGTAGGCGGGAGGACTCATTCCCTGGTTATGCAAATGAGCTGCCTTATGTAGACTTACCGCCTGCCACTAGGCTAAGAGCCATTTGAAAATCTATCTAGTTTAGGATTTACATTATGCATTCAGTAAAACATAGAAAATTTAGTATAATGTAAATTGTGATTTCCGTATACTATACAAAAAAATTATAAAATGTATATTTTAAAATTCTCGAAACATGTAGAAAAATAATTTTTTTAAAAAATGTGAATAATATTTTATGAGGAAAAGTATTTTTGTTACAAATTTACAAAGGTATAAATAAATAAATTTATATAAAAATTCTTTCTTTCCAATTTTTCCTAAATCCTTTTGTGTTGTGTGGACCTAAAATTCTACGGATGTTTTAGCCCATAAATAAATCAAAAGAAAACAAAAGAGTAACATTACTATCCGACGTGGCCCAAACTAAGCCGATGTCTTCACAAAATGGGCGCCACATATAACTAAAATTCCCAAACCCGTAACTTTATCTTCATCTCATCATCGCCGTCCATTGTTTAATCCGACGGTCAATATACTTCGGAAATCTACAACAATATCTAGTCCACTTAAACAAAATTTAAAATAAAAGTAACGAAATTTCACAAACAGAGAGACTCCATTGTTATTGGTGAATTCACTTTCAATCCTCTACTCAAGCTTCTTCAACGACAATGGCGTCGATTACACTCAAATCCTTCACTGGACTTCGTCAATCTTCAACGGAGCAAACCAACTTCGTTTCACATGTACCGTCGTCGATTTCTCTCCCCAAGCGACGCAGTTCTCTCCGAGTCACTGCAGCCAGAGCCAGTCCCAAACTCTCTGGCCGTAATCTCCGTGTCGCCGTAATCGGTGGAGGTCCGGCAGGTGGAGCTGCGGCGGAGACTTTAGCTAAAGGAGGAATCGAGACGATTCTGATTGAGCGGAAGATGGACAACTGTAAGCCTTGTGGAGGTGCGATTCCTCTTTGTATGGTTGGTGAATTCAATTTGCCGTTGGATATCATCGATCGGAGAGTGACGAAGATGAAGATGATTTCGCCTTCGAACATTGCTGTGGACATTGGCCGTACGCTTAAGGACCATGAGTATATTGGTATGGTGAGAAGAGAAGTGTTGGATGCTTATCTGAGAGAGCGAGCGGAGAAGAGTGGAGCCACCGTTATTAACGGTCTCTTCCTTAAGATGGATCACCCGGAGAACTGGGATTCGCCGTACACGTTGCATTACACGGAGTACGATGGTAAAACAGGAGCTACAGGAATTAAGAAGACAATGGAGGTTGATGCAGTCATTGGAGCTGATGGAGCTAACTCTAGGGTTGCGAAATCAATTGATGCTGGAGATTACGACTACGCAATTGCATTTCAGGTCAAATTCCTTACTCTTTCCAATGGTAGATGAAATTAGAGAATTGGTTTAGGGTTTGAAAACAATGTGAAAAATTGGGAATTTTCAGGAGAGAATCAAAATTCCAGATGAGAAAATGACTTACTATGAGGATTTAGCTGAGATGTACGTTGGAGATGATGTGTCACCGGATTTCTATGGCTGGGTTTTCCCCAAATGCGATCATGTAGCTGTTGGAACAGGCACTGTGACTCACAAAGGTGACATTAAGAAGTTTCAGCTGGCTACACGAAACAGAGCCAAAGACAAGATTTTGGGAGGCAAGATCATCCGTGTCGAGGCTCACCCTATTCCCGAACACCCTCGACCACGCAGGCTCTCGAAACGAGTGGCTCTTGTAGGTGATGCTGCTGGCTACGTGACTAAATGTTCAGGTGAAGGGATCTACTTTGCTGCTAAGAGTGGACGAATGTGTGCTGAAGCCATTGTTGAAGGTTCACAGAATGGTAAGTAGAAGAAGATCCCATCACATTTCGATTTCTTTCGATTCCAGCATTTTAAGTTTTTCTTCAAGTCTTATGTTTTGTTTTGGCTACAGGTAAGAAGATGATCGATGAAAGTGACTTGAGGAAGTACTTGGAGAAATGGGACAAGACATACTTGCCTACCTACAGGGTGCTTGATGTATTACAGAAAGTGTTTTACAGATCGAATCCGGCTAGAGAGGCGTTTGTGGAGATGTGTGGAGATGAGTATGTTCAGAAGATGACATTCGATAGTTACCTCTACAAGAGAGTCGCACCAGGTAACCCTTTGGAGGATCTCAAGTTGGCTGTGAACACCATTGGAAGTTTGGTTAGGGCTAATGCTCTAAGGAGAGAGATTGAGAAGCTAAATGTTTAAGAGCAAAATTGAGGTCTTTGTCTCTCTTTTTTTAGTATCTATACACTAATGTTGTTGCTCTTCAATGTATTCAGTATCATATTTATGTTTTCTGTTCATTGAATCGGTCAAAAAGCATTTGGCTTTACAATCTCTTTTCTACTAGAAAATAGATTCATAAACCTCTAAACTCACTTGAGAAGCTACACAAGAGATGCTTCACTTCTTCATCGCTCTCTGTTCCTGCTTCATCAACTGTCTCGACGCTTAAAACTGATCGGCTACTTGGACAAGAGGGTATTGACTTATGAGCCTGATCCGACCAGAGACTTCTCTTCGTCTTGCTTCCTATGACATCAATTGTCATATACTTAAGAGACTAGAGTGTATAGGAATCAATGAGAGAGCAAGTAGGAACTTACTTGAGGTTTTCGATTTCTTTCTTTTCTCTTGGGGGTTGAGAGGAGTGTTTGAGTGCAGTTTGTTCTTGATCTTTGTAACCTGAAACTCTTATTTCATAGTGAAGCCTTGAGAACTGGTTTTGTTCTCCAAGATGTACCAAGGTTGCTTTAACCTTGGGAACTTGTAAAACTCTCTTGTCTTCTTGGTTCTTTTCAACCTAATCAACAAATAAACACAAAGGTAGAGTTGATAAACCAACAGTGGTATCAGAGCTTTGTTACGAAGGTGAAAAGGAAAAGTGATAACTTGCAGTAGTTATTTTCTTACCGGCATTATGTTGGAACCTACTCAAGGAAGATTTGAAGTAGAGAAGTTTGATGGTGAAGGAGACTTTACTCTGTGGAAGCATAGGATGCTTGGTCAGCTTGAGATCTTGGGATTTGGTTTTCTTCTCTTTCTTTGAAGCCAAGGGCAAAGAAAGGAGTGTTTATGGGCTATCCTCAATGAGTAAAGGGTTACAGGATCTGGAGTTGTGATGAAAGTAAATGCATTGTGAGTAAAGACGTATTATTCAGAGAAGACATTCTATATAAGGATATCGGAAAACTAACTGAGGCAGAAGACAATGATGTGTTTATAAAAGCAAAGAAAAGGGTCACTTTTCATATACTTGATGATGTCAAAGATGATGGTACTTCAGAACGTCAAGTATCTTCTCCTCAGAGTTCTGTTAGATCTTCAAATCAAGATGGAGTCACTGAAGAACCTGAAACAGAAGGAGATGAACTTGAAAATTATCTACTTGCCAGAGATAGAAAAAGAAGATCAAATATACGAGCACCAAGCAGATATGATCACGCAGATGTTGCTGTATATGCTCTGACTATGTCACAGGTTATGAATCTTGAAGAGCCTCAGAATTATATAGAAGCTATGAACAGTAAAGACAGAGAAAAGTGGAATGCAGCCATTAAAGATGAAATGGAATCTTTGAACAAGAATCATACATGGATTCTGGTACCAAGACCAAGAGATAAGAGAGTCATCGGCTGCAAATGGATCTTCAAGTTGAATTCTGGAATTCCTGAAACAGAAAAGCCACGATATAAAGAAAGAGTAGTTGCCAAAGGTTTTTCACAAATAGAGGGAATTGATTATCATGAAGTGTTTGCCCCAGTTGTTAAACACATAACAATTAGGCTTGTGCTTTCAATGGTGGTTTACTTGGATCTAGAATTGGAACAGCTGGATGTTAAGACAGCTTTTCTACATGGTAATCTAGAGGAAGAAATCTATATGGAACAGCCAGAAGGATTCAGTAATGAAGATCAGGTTTGTCTACTTAAGAAGTCTCTGTACGGATTAAAGCAGGCTCCTAGGCAATGGAAATAGTTTCATGAAATCTCTAAAGTATATTAGAAGCAAGTCAGATCCTTGCGTCTACTACAAGTGTCTAAACAGACAAAATTACATCTACTTGCTTCTATATGTAGACGACATGGTAATTGCAGCAAAAGACATAAATGAGATTTCAAGTTTGAAGATGATTCTGAGCAGGAAATTAGAAATGAAGGACCTAGGAAATGCAAGAAGGATTCTAGGAATCGATATCATAAGAGACAGATCAAAAGGTACTATTCAACTATCTCAACAAGAGTACTTGGAAAAGGTTCTAAGGAATTTCAATATGATGGACTCAAGACCAGTATTGACTCCTATGGGTACACAGTTTAAGCTATCTAGTACAAAGGCAGATAAAAGAGAAGAAGCTGAAGTTGAGATGGAGAATATACCGTATGCAAGCGCTGTGGGGAGTTTAATGTACTCCATGGTAGGCTCGAGACCAGATATCGCACATGCAGTGGGTCTCGTGAGTCGATTCATGAGTTGTCCAAGTAGAGATCACTGGTCAGCCGTGAAGTGGATCATGCGATACATTAAGAACACAACAAAGTTAAGTTTAACCTTCACAAGACCAGAAGAATTGAGAGTCAGAGGCTACTGTGATAGTGATTATGCCTCAGATCTAGACAGGAGAAGGTCGATTACCGGATATATCTTTCAAGTGGGTGAGAACACGGTTAGTTGGAGATCTGGTCTTCAGCAAGTTGTAGCTCTGTCGACGACTGAAGCGGAGTATATGGATCTCACTGAAGCCGCCAAAGAAGCTATGTGGTTGAAACGAATCGTCACAGAATTAGGGTTTGAGCAGAAGCAGGTTGAAATCTTCAGTGATTCGCAGAGTGCGATTTGTCTGGCTAAGAACAGTGTGCACCACGAGCGCACAAAGCACATTGACAATCGATTTCATTTCATCAGAGATGAAATCGAACAAGGAACCCTAAAAGTTTCTAAAAGTGAATACAAAGGAAAACCCGGCAGACTTATTGACAAAGCCATTGCCGGTACAGAAATTTCAGGAAGGGTTAAGAGATTTGAAGGTGCTCACGCACCACCACTAGCTCAGGAAAGAAAGAAGAGAGCTAGGGTTTCCGGCAAGAAGGAGAACCGCCGGAAAGGACTGGAAGAGGAAAAGACTTCTGGTGAAACGTGATTGTGACCCATTCAAGATGGAGATTGTCGTTTAAGTGATTGGGCCACAATCAGATGGGCCGAAATTATAGTACTTGGGCCGGTTCAGGTTCAGTTGAAGTCTGCAAGTTTTGGGCCATGAGACAAAACGACTGTTGGGCCTCTGATTACTATTTTTGGTGAAGACATTGGGTTGTGGACTTCAGTCTTCTCTTCTCCTGAAATAGAGTAGTCAAAGTGTCAGACCTGTATGGAATCAAAGGTGGTTAGAATCAAAACATGATTACTTTGCTTCCTATGACATCAATTGTCATATACTTAAGAGACTAGAGTGTATAGGAATCAATGAGAGAGCAAGTAGGAACTTACTTGGGGTTTTTGATTTCTTTCTTTTCTCTTGGGGGTTGAGAGGAGTGTGTGAGTGCAGTTTGTTCTTGATCTTTGTAACCTGAAACTCTTATTTCATAGTGAAGCCTTGAGAACTGGTTTTGTTCTCCAAGATGTACCAAGGTTGCTTTAACCTTGGGAACTTGTAAAACTCTCTAGTCTTTTTGTTTCTTTTCAACCTAATCAACAAATCAACACAAAGGTAGAGTTGATAAACCAACACATTCGATGATGCAGAGCTGTATGAATCAAGTACATCTATAAAACAAAGCAGGAACCATCAGACCTCTATGCATATATATTAGAAAACTATGTAACAACATTTTATACCTTGAGACAAGGGTTCAAGTTCGGGTAAAGACAGAGATGTTGCAGTCAAAGAAAAGGCTTGAAAGGCAGAGTTGTCGTGGAGAGCAAGAAGATCTTTGTCCCAATGAAGTGATGGGTAAGAAAAGAGAATGGCTTCTCTTCTTAAAGTTTGTGATCAGCCATTGTAAAGAAAGAGAGAAGTTGTTTTGTAAAACTCGATGAGGGAGAAAGGATTTATATATATTGAGGGGAGAGAGAGTGATGAGATATGGAGAGAAAAGAAGAGTGGAAATGATGATGAATCTATTAGGGAGAAGTGGGGTATTGACGGCGAATTGATTGTGGCTCTTAAAATTTGGAGTTACGAGAGAGATATGATTAATGATAATTAGTGGTAATTATAGGGGCGTTTAGATACAAAGTGTAACGTATAGTAACTTTAAGAGAGATCATGAACATGTTTTTCTTATTTTTAATTAATCATAGGTTATTAATGAACTAAATGAAGTAACAAAAAGAGTTTATATTCCATTTTCACAAAAGAACGATCCAAAAGCCAAAAAGTATCAGTCCTTAGGGTGTCTGAGAAACCGTTTAGAAGACATAGAAGCAGAGTTAGTACCAAAACTTTTGCTTCTACTCTTCCTATGTCTTGCATTAGGAACTTTCTCAAGAAGAGACAAGACCTCAAGCATCGATGGTCTAACTTTAACTTCTGCAACACATTGTAAAGCTAAGAAAGACATCATAAACGCTGCTTTTTGAGGGTATTGACCCACAAGTTTTGTATCCATTATCCTAAACACTTTTCGCTTGTCTCGCAAGTAAGGTTTTGCCCATTCCACTAAGTTTTCTTCTTCTCGTGCTTTGTTTTTGTCTATGGCTCGACGTCCAGAGAGAATCTCTAGCAAGACTACGCCGAAACTGTAGACGTCGCATTTTGTTGTTAGATGACCTGACAAAGAACACAAAATAGCCAACACGTTTTAACAAAACTTTCTTGTTATGTCTGTAATTAAAGTGGAATCAATGAGCCAAGACATAAAGAGAAACCTGTTGCTAGATATTCTGGAGCTGCATAACCTTCTGTACCGATGACTTCAGTTGTAACATGTGAACGGTCGTCTTTTGGACCTTCTTTGGCCAATCCAAAGTCAGATAGTTTGGCGTTGAATCCTGAATCTAGAAGTATATTTGCTGCTTTGAAGTCTCTGTAAATAACTTGGTCCTTAGCTTCGTGCAGAAAACAAAGACCTCTTGCAGCACCAATTGCAATTTTTACACGCAGTGACCAAGACAGTACATTCGAACCCCCTAGAAACAATAAGAACTCAGGTTAATCACGAGAGCAAACACACATATAAGCAATGGTTTTGTTTTATGTATTTAAAGATTCTTTACTTACTTTTATACAAATGATTCTCCAAGCTACCATTAGGCATATACTCATAAACCAAAAGACGATGTTCATCTTCCAAAGAGTAACCAATCAATTTCACCAAATTAGGATGATGCAATCTTCCAAGGTAGTTCACTTCTCTCTTTAAGAAAAACAAATTCACAGGTAAAGATTTCAGTAGTAATTATTTATAGCTTTAAGGGGAAACATAATATGCAAAAGAAGCTTACCAGCCACTCCTTGTGTCCCTGAAACCCTTCAGTTTTAAGCATTTTTACAGCAACTGCGACTTCATTTCCTGTTCCATCATTAACACAGCCCTTGTGAACAAACCCGAACCCTCCTTCCCCAATAAGACTCCCCGAAAAGAAGTTTCCTGTAGCATTCTTAAGCTCATCCAATGTAAACGACTTCAAATGTTGGGAATGTATCAAATCTCCTTTGTTTGGTGCAGATAAAGTTCTGCTAGCTTCACATTTGTTTGTGATCAGAGGTTTTAAACTCCATGGATATGATAAATTCAAGCTTCTTTCAGTATCAGTAGCACCTCCTGGACCAGAAAAAATTCATATCTTACATCAGAAATGAGAATGCATAATCAGAACTATCAACAGCAAGATTAATAAATCTAAGGTTCGGACAATGAGTGTTCTCTGCTCCGCTCATCATTAAGGAATCCATCTTTAGAAGTCTCTGACTAACTTTCATATCCTTGGAATTTGTGAAGTTCGTCTGAATTACTCTTCTTATTAAAAAAAAATCCATCTTTATAGAAAACTAAGACAATCTTTGTAAGATTCAACCATCATAGTTAAGTGCTACACAAGACATTGTTAAACTCACTTCTCGTTTATTGGTTTTAAGTTGGAAAATCATAAGATTTGACGTATTTGAAAGTTGAAAGGCAGATGATAACCATAGCATGAGCAAGTTCTGTCCAACAGCCACCAAAAGAGAGATTAAGGAATGGGAAGAGCTTACGATTCGAGTTCACTGAAGAGTCAACGTTTTCATCTTCATTAACATTGGTCTTTGAGCATGATTCAAAGCAATTTCCCATTAAATCTAATATAAACCCTAAAGACAATGATAAACCAAAAGAATATTAAAACGCAAACAAACAATCTTAAAACGCTAAAGGTTCGATCTTTTGCATCGTCTCTGTCATCAACGTTCTTCCTCCGACGGAAGGAAGAACGAAGAAACAAGAGTGGTGAGTCGAAAATGTGGTTTTGGATATGAAAAAATCGAAAAGAGAGGTTGGAATTGAGATGACAAAATCAAAAGAGAAAGAAGGTTGGAATTGTAAATATGAATAAATTAAAAAGGATAAACTATAATTAGAGAGAAATTGAGAGGGAGTTTCCGGTATTAACTTCCTGTCAGAGTCACCCTATTAATTACCTATTGACTAATTTATATGTCACGTGCAACTCTCGTGTCCCCCACTCTTCCATGAATTTTCCCTTGTTAATATTTTCTTCTTCTATATTTATACCCCAAATATTTGTTCTTCTTTTTGTCAAAAACATATATATATATATATGTTTACTGAACAATATATATATATAGTTTTTATTTTGATAGCAAATGATAAATTTACTAAAACCAAACATATTTAAATATTTAAAATCAAATTTTATTGTCTATATTATGTAAAAGTTTAGTTTGACAATATATATATATATATGTTTACATAAATAATATATTCTTTACAAAATTATACTAATGTTTTTTTCTTAGTAATTGGATCTATAAGTTTTGATACAAATGTGGAACGAAATTAGGTAGGAGATCCTATGGCTCTTTTAGTCATAAGGGATCATCAACTTGAGTGCCAATAGTGGACCATTGTGGCCAGTGCAAGATTCTATATGAAGCACCGCGTCTACTGAGCAGGTAGAGGATGTAGAAACCAAGCAATGTATAACAAGAATAACTCTCTAATTAATTTAAGGAAAATATCTCAAAACCTTAATTCCAAAATCATTAAGTTGTATCACAAATTTAACACATCCTTATATAGGAAAATATAACTGCAAAACCTACTATTGATAACTCCATAATATATATATTTAGATTCTCCTAAATATCATAAACTTATTCTCTAAGTTATTACAAGCTTACAACAACATTCTCCCCCTTAAGCATGGAATCATCTTCACTCATGTCTTCAACGCTAATCAAGCTCTTCATCTCCTTGAACTTAACTCTCCCGAGAGCTTTGGTTAAGATATCTGCATTTACATTACTTGGGAGGTGTTGAACACTTACTTGCCCATTATCAACACACTCACAGATGAAATGAAATTTGGTGTGTATGTGTTTGATGCGTCCATGAAACACGGGGTTCTTCGTAAGAGCTATCGCTGACTTGTTATCAGTCTGAATCATCACTTTCTCACATCTTTGTCCGGTTACCTCATCAAGAAGTTCTTGAAGCCATATAGCTTGTTTGGCAGCTTCTGTGGCAGCCATAAACTCGGCTTCACATGATGACAAGGCTACAATCTCTTGCTTTTGAGAACACCAAGTGATTGGTAACTCACCGAGATAGAAGATGTGACCCGTAAGACTTTTCCCGTCATCGAAGTCTACATCGTACGAGCTATCGCTGTAACCCAAGATACTAACCTTGTTAGTACGTTTGAAGAAGACTCTATACGAGCATGTACCTCACAAATATCAGAGGACTTGTTTCAGTCCGCTTCCATGTGATTTCTTTGGCTGCAGCATGTACTTGCTTAAAACTCCAACACTATATGATAGATCATGACGTGTGTGCATCAAATACCGAAGGCAACCTATGCTTATGCGTTATTCCCCTCCTTCAATGTATCCCTCGTCAAGTGACTTTGACAATCTCAAGTTCATGTCCATAGGTACATGAGTCGAGTTGCAATCTTCCATACCAGCTTCTTCAAAGATTTTTCGGGCATATCTCTCTTGCTTTAACATTATACCAGATTCCAATTGTCTTACCTCAGTTCCAAGGTAGTACGTAAGTAATCCTAGATCACTCATCTCGAATTTAGTAGCCATTTCTCCTTAAATTCGAGTATCAATGTCAAAGACGAGCCGGTAATAAGCAAATCATCTACGTAGACAGCCACGACAAGAAGTTCTTCCCTCTCCTTCTTCCAATACAGTGACGATTCCTTGGAACATCTTTGAAACTTCATCTCTAGAAGCGTCGTATTCAGTTTAGTATTCCACGCTCTAGGTGCTTGCTTCAACTCGTAGAGAGCTTTGTTTAGCTTATAAACTTTGCTCTCACTTCCTTGTAACACAAAATCTTCTGGCTGACTAACGTACACTTCTTCCTTCAAATCCCCATTCAAAAACGCTGTCTTAACATGCAAATGATGTATCTTCCAACCATAAGGAGCCGAATGACTAATGATGAATCTGATTGTTTCCATACGAGCCACATGTGCAAAGGGTTCATCATAATCGATACCATGTTTTTGAACATAACTTTTGACAACCAATCTCGCTCTATGTTTTTTGATACTCCCATCATCATTCCGCTTTAGTTTAAAAACCCACTTCAAACCAATTACATGAACTCCCTTCGGTGGATCAACCCGATTCCACGTTTTATTTCTTTCAATATATGAGATCTCATCTTTACATGCATTTATCCAAACGTCCAATTTTTCAGCATTGGCGAAGTTCCATGGTTCTTCGTTTATTGACAATAACAGTCGATCAAAATATTCATCTCGCGCGACATAATCATCACGATACTGTGGCTCAAACCTAGGTCTCATAGATCTCCTTACCATCAGATGTTCTTCATCTACGTTTTCAGTTTCCTTAGTCACATCTTCATCTACTTTGGGTTCACTAATCCGAGTTTCACTAGTATTAGAATCAGTCGTGGGTTCTTGCTCAAGCAATCCAACTCCCCTATTCCCAAAATCTCCCATATTAACCAAAAAACTTGTAGGGCTTTCAATGTCACATTCTTCACTAACCTCCTTCCAATCCCATCCTTTGTTCCATCAAATTTCACGTCACGGCTTACTATGATCCTCTTGTTTAAGGGATCAAGTAGTCGGCATGCCTTTGAACCCGGTTCAATTCCGAGATGTACCAAAATTCTTGATCTATCGTCTAGCATTTTCCTCCCTACTGTTTCAGTCCTTGCAAAGCTAAGACACCCAAAGACTCTTAAGTGATTCAGATTTGGTTTTCTTCCCTTAAGTGCTTAATACGGAGTTTTGTTTACCAAATACCTTGTTGCGATTGTATTGATCAAATAGGTGGATCGCTTACACCTTCGCCCCACAGATAACTTGGTAATCTCATATGTTTCAAGATGCTTCTCTTCATTCCCAAGAGTGTCATGTTCCGTCTTTCGACCACTCCATTCTGTTGGGGTGAGTAAGGGGCCGTCAAGTGTCTCTTGATTCCATGTTTATCATAGTAGGCTAGAGACTCATTAGATGTAAACTCCCCACTCCTATCAGTTATGAGTGTCTTGATCATAACATTGTTTTCTCGTTCCACCAATGTTTTGAAACTCTTGAACTTTTCAAACACTTCATTCTTTTCCTGCAACAGGATTGTCCACATATACCGAGAGAAATCATCTATAATCACAAAATGTACCTCTTGTGTGCCGGTGTTGGAGGAGCGATACATGGCTGTTTGTGGAAAAGAGTGTCTCGTTTTCTTGCCAAGCAAGCACGTCATACACACTTGCCTATCGATCTTGATATTTGGCACACCCGTTACTATTCTTTGTGTATCATCAATTTCATTGTGTCCGAATTCACATGGCCTAGACGTGCATGCCAAATAGAAGATTCACGTGTGGAGGTTAACTGCAAACATTCAATACTTTCGACTTCTAACAACACCTTATACAATCGATTGCAAGACCGTTTTTCCAACCAACAACTTACCAAACCGATCATAGAGCTTTAAATCATCTTTGATCATCCTAATTTCACACCCCTGCCTCAGTATCTTGACCCAAACTTAAGATGTTACTCTTCAAATCTGGAATATAGTACACACTATGAAGCTCTTTTATTTTGCCATTGTCAAAAATAAATCATATTGAACCCCTTCTTTTAATATCAATCTGCGAATCATCTCCGAACCTGACCTTTTCTGTAACACTCTCATCAAGTTCATAAGAGAAACCTCTGTCACCACTCATGCGATTAGACACCCCATTATCAAGGTACCAGCTGTTATTCAATTCTTGATTAGTCTCAAAATCATTATGTATCACTTTATATTCTTGGAGGAAAACGACTTCATTCATCATCACCTCATCTGCGGATTGAGTGTCTTCCTCTTTTTTCTCCGTAGCTTCTTGTAACTTAAGCAACCTATCAGGACAGTCTGAGGCGTAATGTCCCTGTTAATCACACCTATAACACGTGATATGAGATATATCATAATCCTTATCTGTGTCCCTTTTTTGATATCATGATCGACCGCGTCCTCTTCCTCTATGGCCTCCGCTATTACTCTGAGATTGGTTCGTATTAGCATACATGAGTTTGTCTTGTTCCGTATTTTTTTTCTCATCTTCCTCAGTAATTCTCTCCTCGTATGCCTTTGTGCGACCTACAATGTCCCCGAAGCTTGTCTTATTGAGATCTAACACTTGCTCGAGAGAAGCTACGATGTGTATATACTTCTTTCGAGAGAGATTTGAAAAAACTTCTTGACAATCTTAGGTTCTTCCAGTTCCTTTCCCGAGGCAACCGATTCTAGAATCTAGAATCTCCTATCCTACAGGTTGGAGATCTGGAAACCGACAAGGAAGTACGGGAGGCCATCAAGTCCTGACATATTGGAGCAGATAAGGTTAAGGAGGCAAGATTGCAAACTCTCATGGCTGAATTTGATCGCTTGAAGATGAAAGAAAGCGACAGAATTGATGATTTTATGGGTAAATTATCGGCAATACACCACCTTCATCCTTCTCTATTGCTTCCCATGACTTATGAACCTTGAGCAACACCTTCATTCTCATACACCACACGGTATAGTTACTTGGATTCAACATGGAACACTTGATGGAGGATGTGCTTACTCCTTCCTTCATCTTCATTACCTTTTCTTCATCGTCGTTGTTAGACATTGTGATAATGTCTCATCCGGCCATTGGATCTTCTTCTTTAAGCTCTCATACCACGTGTGGAAACTTAACAATGTATAACAAGAATAACTCTCTTATTAACTTGAGGAAAATTTCTCAAAACCTTAATCCCAAAATCACTAAGTTGTGTTACAAATTTAACACATTCTTATATAGGGAAATATAACTCAAAAACCCTACTATTAATAACTCCAATATATATATATTTAGATTCTCCTAACAGAAGAACTATGTGCTTGAGACCCCATCTCACGAGAGGACATCTTTGAACCTTTCCTTATTGCATAGTATTTTGGCGAATGTGCCTGTCTTTTGGCACCTCATATTGTTGTTTCATTTGGTCTTTGTATCAAATACTATGTTCCGGCTCTTTTAAATTGAAATAAAACTCTTTGCAGAAAACAAAAAATCTTGATTGATAACTAAATTCTGAAATTTCTAACAATACTATATATAAAAAAACACGACTCCATAAATGAAAATTAGTTATCAAAGATATAATTAAGAATATGAAAAAATGGAAAATAGATAGAAAATGAAGTAAATAAATTCTTTATCCTACTCAAAAAAAAAATTGGTATAGTAATTAAGATAATGTATCTTTCTATGCTACAATTAATAAGTTAATGGATTACCAAATATTTTAGAAAGTAAGATTAATCCTAATAATTTATTACCACCGGGATAAATTATTTAAATTAGCACTACAAGCAAACATGTTATATAATGACCAACAAATGTTAACCAAAATTTTAGTCAACTTAATTATGAAATATTTTTATTAATTCTTAATGAATTACATATTTGGTTTGAATAATCAAAATATTTGACCAATCAATATATTATCAAAATCTTATGATCATTTTTTGACGATAAACTAGAAAATAATTCAACTTTAACTATGATTATAATCATAAATTGGTCCAAAAGCAGTTGTTTTGATTAATTTTTGATCAAAATTAAAAGGTTAAAAATTGTTCATTGAAAATTTGTGTTTGTCAAAAATTAATCAAAACAATTGTTTAATGGTAGAAAATGAGTTGTTTTCTAGTAGTATATATAATGCCAAATATTACATTTCTATCTTACTACAGAATCCATATAATATGAGTTTTCTTTTTCTTCTTTTTTTCAGATGGATCATGTATTATAAATAAGAATAATTCATGATTTTTTTTGAGACGATTATTTTTAGGTTTTGTGGCACGAGATTTTATAATAACAAGGAAAAAAAGACTCAAATAAAATTTTCAAATATTATAAAAAAAGGGACAAAAACCGAAATTAGGTTATGGCATAAAAATTGCAGCTTTTTTTTGCTTCTTTTGAGTGCATAGCGTTATATTCACCCATACTTTATTGCCCATAAACTATAATCTTCCAATTTATTCGATGTTAATACATATGCGGAAATGACGATTTCATCGATGGATGGGTCTCCAAAATAACCACTTTTTTTTTATAATATATACAATCACAGATAACTAATGATAATAAACCCCAATTTGTATTCTTCTTTTGCTATAATTCATAATGAAACCTTCTTTGTCCTTTCTAATCACATTGCCAAACTAGCTAGTGGACTATATAATATATTTGAATATGTTCTTGGACGATTTTGGGTTCTTAATGTCTCAAAATTATCTCTTTTAAGAACCTAGCTACAAATTAAGTACTTGTTACCACTCATTTAGATTAATTTTTTTAAATGAAATTCTTAAATGATATGGTGTATCTTGACATCTTGGTTTAAAATATTTTATATTACTAAAAGACACCAAAAAAACAGTAGAACTTAGAAAATGAACATAGCCAAGTCTTTGGTGAACAAAACCCTAACCGAATATATATTAGCAACAAAAAAGACAACAATATAACAGAAAAAAGGGCAAAGGTATAATATAGGAAACAAGCGAATATTTATGACCAAAGTAGAAAGTGACGAACTCAAATCACTAAAAGTTTATCAAAGGTCATCTTCATCTATATAAGAAAAATCAAATCCGAAAAACTATTATTATTATTATTATTATAGTAAACGAAAAAAAAGGAAAAAAAAAATAAGAGAAATTATTGAGTAAGTAAGCTTCTGATTAAAGAAGCTTGAGCAGTGTCTGTGTTTGCAAGTAACTCAGAAAGTCTCTCACTTAGATCATCAACTTCTCTATGCAGATTCCTTATGTAGTTGCACGTATCTTGTAGTACCCTTGCTGCTGAAACCTGTAAGAAATGTTACATATATTATCATATTTATGTCATGTACAGAGACATAACTAGTTAAGTACTTAGATTTATGATTACCTTGTCGGAGCGACGACTGTCTCTAAGCTCAGGAAGAAGCTGCTGCAACTTGATAATGAGATCATTGATTTGATCTTCTGAGATCCTTGAAGTTCCTGATGATTGTCTCGAACGTGATCTTCTTCCTGACATTTTTTTTACTAAGAGAGATTGAAGCAAAGATCACTTATGGAGTTTACGGTCAAACACAAGTTATGTAAGAATAAGCAGAGAGAGAGAGAGATAGAGAAGATGATAGTTCGAAGGAAACAAGTGAAGTGACGGTTGTATTTATGTAGGCTTTTTTATTATCTGTTTTGTAGAATTTATAATTAAATAGCTAATTCTTATTTTATTTGATTTGTTTTACTCCAATTGCTTTCATTTCATATTTTAATTATGCGAATCTTATTTTATGCCCCCTCCTGACAACTTTTGTTATAATAAAACGATTTCAGAGAATCTCGTATTTTTAATTTATATATAGATCTAAGTTGATAGGTATAATAATATCGTTGAATCTAGACAAATCTTGTTGAAAAAATTACCCTCTATCGTAACTTTTATTAATTATGTTTAGCTTTGAGACATTAGCTCC
>JAKUCM010008979.1:0-15298 GCA_023374145.1 Lepidium sativum | reverse complement strand
GAGAGAAAAGAGAGAGAAAGAAGTTGTCGGAAATTTCCGACAACTCCACAACCATAATTGACCGGAAAAAAATAATAAAAAGAAGGTCAGAAACGGTGGGAATTTTCCGACCATTACCCGTTTCCCACCGTTTTTGACCGTAAACCGGTATAATAAAAAAAACGTTATGCATATGTCTTTGTCGAGAAAAAGAAAGTAGGTGAGACGATCAGAAACGGTCGGAAATGTTAGGTGAGGCCGTCAATAACCGTCGGAAATGTTAGGTGAGGCCGCCAATAACCGTCGAAAATGTGTATTATATACACACGGCAAGTTCTTTCATTTTCATTATCTTCACTTCAAACACACAAAAAAACACGTAATGGCAAATATATGTTTTCGTTCATGGATGGATCAAGAAAGAATTGATCCAGAAAAAAGATTACTTACGTACGAGTACGCGGAAGGACTAAAACAGTTTATGGATTTCACCGGAAATCAAAGTCAGACGCTAGAAACAGGTAAGATGTACTGCCCTTGTCCAAAATTTCGTAATATGAGATTTATTGCTGTGAAACAAGTATGGGTTCATTTATATAGTAGAGGTTTTATTCATGGCTATAAAGTATGGTACTGTCATGGAGAAGACGCATCTATGGTAAACTTTGGTAGTACCAGTGAACACAATGATGTTGGTTTAGGTGTGGAATCAAATGTTCATGAAATAGTTGAACCAATGGGTAATGTGGGTAGTAGTAGTGAACATAGGGAAGGTCGTTTGGGTGTTAGAGGTACTGTAGAGGTGGAGAACAATTGTAGGACCTTTCAGATGGTGAAGGATTCATTTAGAGAGAATATTCCAACATTCAAGGAGGGAAGAAATAGAGGAGAAGAACCTAATCTCGAAACCCAAAGATTTTATGATATGTTGGAGGCAGCGAAGAAGCCATTGTATCGTGGTTGTGATGACAACGTATCTCCGTTATCAACTGCAACTGACTTGATGAATATCAAGACAGATTACAATTTAGCGGAGACTTGCGTTGATGCGATAGCTAATTTATTTAGGAGGAGTCTCCGGAAAGATAATATTGCTCCTGGCTCGTACACCGAGGTGCAGAAATTGGTTGCAGGCCTTGGTTTGCCATATGAAATGATATATGTGTGTTTTGATAATTGTATGATTTATTGGAGAGTGAATTTAGATGCACTACAATGTTGTTTCTGTCGTAAACCTCGGTTCATAGGAAGTAATGGTAGAGGACGGGTCCCATACAAGCGAATGTGGTATTTACCTCTAGAAGAGAGGTTGAACAGGTTATATCAGTCAGAACGTACAGCAGCTGCAATGAGATGGAATGGGAAACATAATTCACATGGGGAGATCACACACCCACCGGATGCTAAGGCGTGGAAAAAATTTCAATCTAATTATCCAGAATTTGCCCGGGAAAATAAGAATGTATATCTCGGGTTAAGTACAGATGGGTTTAGTCCGTTTGGGAAAAACGGGAGGCAATATTCAGTTTGGCCAGTCATTGTTACACCATATAATTTACCACCATCAATGTGTATGAAGTCAGAGTTCTTATTCTTAACAGTCCTTGTTCCTGGACCAGAGCATCCACGAAGATCACTTGATATATTTTTACAGCCACTCGTTTATCAGTTGTGGGAGTGTGGCGTAGATGCATATGATGTGTCATGTGGGATAAATTTTAAGATGAAAGCAGTTCTTATGTGGACTATTAGTGATTACCCTACATATGGAACGTTATCTGGGTGGACAACACATGGAAGACTTTCATGTCCGTGGTGTCAAGATAACACGGAAGCGTTCCAATTGAAACATGGGAGGAAGACATCTTGGTTCGACTGTCATCGGCGATTTCTTCATAAAGAACATCCATATCGGAAAAGCACGACATTATTACAAAAACCCGGAAAGTAATGTATGGTCCACCGCCGGAACTAGATGGACAAGTGATATTAAACCAACTTAGAGATTTTGGTGCTGAGCGAATTGTAGATTGTGGTGGAAATGGGCATTCTCCGGTAGATGGCATAGGGGAGTATCACAACTGGCACAAGAAGAGTATTTTTTTGGGATTTGTCGTACTGGAGAAATCACATTCTACGGCATTGTTTAGACGTCATGCACATTGAGAAAAATTTCTTTGAGAATATAATAAATATGGTCATGAACGTGCCGGGGAAAACGAAAGACAATATGAATTCTAGGTTGACTTACCCGAAATTTGTGATAGAAGATCACTTCATATACGCGGGAAGAATAAAGTTGGCACATTCCCTATATTCAGATTGGATGCTGCTAAAAAGGTATGACACATTTCTAGGGTATAATAATAATAATTATATGTTTATTTTCACTAATTAAACGTAAGTTGTTGCGATATAGGAAATATTCTTCGATTGGATTAAACACGATGTGAAATTCCCTGATGGATACGCATCAAATTTGAGCAATTGTGTTGATAGCTTAGAAGGAAAAAATTTCGGGATGTAGAGTCATGATTGTCATGTGGTCATGCAACGTCTTTTCCCTTTTGCATTCAGCTATCTATTACCAAGAAATGTACACGCAGCGATAGCAGGTAGACATGTGAAACCTTATAAGAACATGAAAGTTGTTATTAATAACATTACATGTAAAAAGAATTTCTTACAAATTCAGGTATAGGGGCTTTTTTGTGACCTTTGTGCGCGCACTCTGACTGTAGATGGAATAAAGAATTTGCATGAAAAAATTCCTATAATTTTATGTAATCTGGAAAAGATATTTCCACCATCGTTCTTCGATGTTATGGAACATCTTCCGGTCCATCTCCCTAGAGAAGCTAGTAATTATATTGCACAAAATCTGTATTACTATTAATAGATTGTATAAATTTTGATGACTCTATACGTTTTGAAGTAGAGCTGGGAGGGCCAGTTCAGTATCGATGGATGTATCCATTTGAACGGTACATGTTCAAATTAAAGAAAAAAGTTAAAAACCAAAGCAGAGTGGAGGGTTCAATTGTTGCACAAAGCATCAAAGAAGAAATGTCAAACTTCTCTTCAATGTACTTTCATCCGACAGTGCAAACAAAGAGTCGAAGACCACCTCGCCATGATGCTGGTGGTGAACGCCCAACATATCCAGCATTCGTTTCTGATATATTTTCGCAAATAGGTCGATTAAGTGGGAAAGCAAAACAAAGAAAACTAAGTACTGCAGAGGTGAAACTTTTGCACCTGTATATTGCTAATAACTGCAACGAGACTGACGACCTAGAACAGTGAGTTATGTTATGTCCAACTGAGATATGGTTCATCATATCTGCAATGTGCACGAAATGATATCTTATATGGTATTTATGTTCGTGATAGTGTATACATGGCACAAATAAGAGCTGCTTATCCTCACGACACCATGGAAGAACTATATGTCAGAAAAGATGACGAGTTCACAGAATGGTTACAATTTTTTGTAAGTTGTTTTAAATTATTATTTACATAGACCAGATTGTCATTACTCTTATTATTATAAGTGACGAAATTATGTTAATTATAGGTTTTGAACGTTCCGCCTAATGGACAATCATTTCCAACATGGTTACAAGAGTTCGTGATGGGTCCTCTTGCAGTCGCTAATTCGTATCCAATGTACTACACTCGCGGTTACGCGTTCAAAATTCTTAAAGAAGGCATGAGAAGACCCACTTCATGATTATGGTGTCTCGTCGACGTCAGGGGACACAATATACTACGGTGTATTATGGGAGATTTTTGAAGTTCGTTATCCTGGACTTTTGGACTTGAAGTTCCAAACCCACATAACTCAAATAGAATAAACGGGTGGATAACCGTCGCATCCATAACCCCTAGAGGAAGGCTCAATGGGGTTTCCGAAAATGAACCAATGCAGCAAAATACGTCAGGGACAATTAGACAATTAGAGATTTCACTCGGTATTGACCTATGTGTGGATATGACCAATCATGTAGATGCTACTGTCCACGATAATTCAGACGAAGAGATTGGAGAGTTTGGTCGAAATTACGACTCAAATGATAATTCTAGGTCAGATGACAGTGGATCTGATTCTGAGTAATTAAATAATTTTGGGCAATCATGATTCCAAAATCTCATGTACACGTAAAATGTTTCGCACAATAATACCATTTCGGTCGTCATAAAATCATATTACGTATACATAATGCGACCATTGAATTTTTAAAAAAGAAAAAAAATAGTGGTCGGAAGTGGTCGGAAATAACCGACCACTACTGACCGGTTTTGGAGGGAAGCTTAGGCGGGAACGTTTCAGGAATTAGGAAGCGTTATCGACACGCTTGGAACACGTGTCAGCCTTTTTAATTAACTGACCGGTACCGATCGGTATATCTTTAAGACTGCCATCGATGAAGACGTCTTCTCCACTTCGTCTTCTCCAAGCGTTTCTTCGGCTCTTCTCCTGCGCAGACCGGCGACTTCGACGGCGTGGCTCCCCGTTGGCCGGCGAAGGTCCCTCAACCCCACCCCACTCTTTTCCTATGTAAGTTGTATACTCTCTCACTCTCAATTTCAATTACATAATAAATCCGGGAATTTTGTCATCTTTGAAGAATACATTTCGTTTTTAACTCTCAGTCTCATGTAGATTATGTCTTAATTCCGAAATAGACTAGTTAGATTGTCATGATTTTGAGAATTTTGAGAATTTTGGTGTTGAGTTAGGTTGATGTTCTTGGTGATGTTAGAACTTAGGAATTTTTGATTTTTTTTCATCATTTTGATTATGTTTTCCGGTATTGCGGCACTGTTGCGGATCATGCAGATTTTTTTTGCGGTATTTTCGCGGATTTTTTATAATCAATCGTAATTTAAAAAAAAATCAATCATAATTTTTAGTAAATTAATCGTAATTTCGTTTTTAAATCAATCGTAATTTTTTAAAAATCAATTGTAATTTTATTGAAATCAATCATAATTTTAAAAAAAAATCAATCGTAATTTTTATAAATCAATCGTAATTTTGTTTTAAAATCTATCGTAATTTTTTATAAACCAATCATAATTTTTTTATTAATCAATCGTAATTTTTAATAAAACAATCGTAATTGTTTTTTAAATCAATCGTAATTTTTTATATAGCAATCATATTTTTTTTTATAAATCAATCGTAATTTTTGGCAAGTTTACTATACTTTAACTATTTTCTTAGAAAATAAAATACTCCCTTTTAATAAAAATTCGCAAGACCAAGCCCGCGATCTGTTCCTGAATCGTAACCTCTGGGCACAGTGGTGACTCTGACCATAGAGCAGCTTCTTACTGTGGAAGGTCTTGGTCACCTTCCAAAGTTCGATCCAACCGACAGAGGTCCTTGGTAAGTTTGTAATTAACATTTATTTAATTTCATTTATTTTTACATTAGTCAAATATTTTATAATTTTTGTAGGTTTCGGTACAACAAGGGGATTAGAAAATCGATTTTGCAGATGATCCATCATCAGCTTCCCTTTGCGTATCCTAGATACAAGGATTTCCCGTAAGCCTTGAAGGAGAGTTGGTTCAAACAGTTCACGGTAATGTGTTTTTACCTTCTCTTGCATTTAAAATTTTTAATTAAATTAATTATTTTTAATTATTCATATTATTGTTTTTTGTAGCAAGACTACAATTGGGACGTTGCGTTGACTCCCGGGGTCCGAGAGGAGTTTGAAAAGCAGTGCAGCACCTCGTACAAGAACAACATCCACGCGTGGAAGAAGTTCTGGAAAGGCGGCAAAGGCGAGGTTCCGATACATTGTAATCCAGAACGGTTCAGGGAGTTCATCGTGTATTGGGAACGGGAAGAAACCCAAATGGTGGCGACTAGGAACACTACCAATCGAAAGAGCGATGGCGGAGGATTTGGCATCGCTACCCACAACAACGGAGCTCAGACTTATGAGCAACGATCCCGCATTTTGGTACGTCAATTGTTAATTCATTTTTTATAATTAGAACCTTTATTTATTTTTACTAATATTTTTACCAAGGCTTCACAATTTGGCGAAGAACCGGATTTGTTCTTACTCATAGAGGATACCCACACTAACAAGAAGACAAATGTGGTGGAGGACAAGAAGGTCCTCGACGTCCTCGCGAAAGTCAGAAAAAAGCGGGATGACATCCTTACCCAGCGCAGTCAAGAAGGTGAAGGAAACTCTTCTCAATTGGCCCGAGAAGAAATAGACCAACTCGTCATTGAGGTACTTTAAATACTTAAAAATTTTCATAATTTTAATTATTTTTACTTCGTAATTAAAGAATTTTGCAGTCTACTCCCCGTACTAAGGGTCGTCCCTTCGGTATTGGAAACCTTGTTAACTCTGACGGCTTCCCTACCCGTGTCCCGCAAAGCCATTTGTCACAGCAAGAGCGGGAAGAGCTTACTCAGCTACGACAAAAGCAGGAAGTCATGGAGCGTCAGCTTCAGGAAAACAATGCCAAATTTCAAGACTTTGAGAGGATGCAGAAGGAACAGATGGCCGAACTCGCCAAATTCCAATCAATTTTTCAGAGCTTCTCGGCACTCGGGAATTCTCTTTCAGATTCTCCTCCCGGGAACTAGTCTTACTTTATAAAAACAATCTTGTACATATTTCATACTAACAATTTCAGATTTGTATATATTTTTTTAATTATTATTTTTAAAAATTAAAATTTTTTATATTTAAACGTTACATACAACACGCGGGAAAAAAAATTAACTTTCCAGGGTGGTCAGTAGTGGTCGGAAATACCACTACTGACCACACTGGTGTCCGACCGTAATCGAAGGCTAGGTAAGACGGTCGGAAGTGGTCGGAAATCACCTACGGCTACTGACGGGATTTTCCTTCCGTTTTCTACGGGATTTTTCGACGGTCTCTGACGGCATTTTCCAACTCCTTTCGACGGGACTTTCCGGCTATATCCGACCACCGTTATCCGACTCATACTGACGGGTCTTTTGTGGTCGGAAATTACCGACCATTATTGACAAAAATTAGATTTCCAACCATCTCAAACCTTCAACTTATTTTCTGTCAATAACGGTCGGAAATGGCCTTTTCCGACCGTTATTGACAGATACTTATGTCAGATTGCGCCTTCAATTCTTGTAGTGATATATATATATATATATATATATATATACATATAATTTATATTAGAAAAGTGTTTTGTTATCATCATTGAGCAATTATAAATATTTATATACATCAAGAAAGTCTGGAATATGGAAAAAATAAGTATATATTAGTATGTATGTAGTGTATATTCTTTTTTGATGTGTTCTTTTCAATCAAATGGTTAAAGTGATGCAGTTAATAATTTTTACATCTGGAATTCGGTCTCTCTTCAATTGTTGACCAAGAAAAATTATATTTTATGTCGAACTCTTTTGACTCTCGTATTTTATCGATCAAATTGTTAACAAAAATATATTTTTTATCAGTTTTGGGTGTGGTTGGTTTCCTAAAAGAAAACTGGTTCTTTGGCTTGATGTGTTTTGGTTTTTCATATGTAATGTTCTTATGGATTATTTTCAGTAAAATATATCTTGTCGTTCTGGTCACATTTTGATTCAATTATAATTCATTCTTTACCATGACATAATATAATATTTAGAAACAATTAGTTAAATATGTATGTGCAAATAAGAAAAGTTTTATTGAACTAGACCATGACTTTGCAAATCAAAAAAAAACAAACTGGACCATGACTCTGCAAATCTAGAAACACAACCTCGGCTCAAAGACCTCCCTCTTCTCCTTTCGTCTTTTTTTTCTTTTTCCTTTTTCTTAATCATTCTTCTTTCGTCTTTTTCATAAATAACAGAACATTCTTCACTGTTGCTTGCATTCCGGGGCCTTTCACTTTGTTGACCTTCTGTAAGTTGATTTTTTCCAGCTTTCTGCGAATAAATAAATAAAGAGCTGAGTTTAGGGACAACCGTTAGATTAAGAACAAGAAAAAATTTCAACAGTCGAGATCGGAAAATTGTTTAATCTTGTGACCATATATGACTGCAACAAAACATTAAGAAACAATTAAAAATCAGTTGTAGAGGTTTTAGTCTTTTCCATTTCTTGTCTTCCCATGAGCTGCTTCGTCAAAGCTATCTCCATCACAGTTTGCTTTGTCATCTTCTAGGCTTCTTCTACGTATAATGTGAGCCTACTAATACAAGAAAACACAAACAATCCAATTAACTTGAATATGTTACATAATGTATTAACATATTCCCCATAAAAACATCAAAACGGTCCAATGATTTATTTTCATAGGGGAATTAATTTGCGCTGTAAATAGGATTTATCAGTATAGTTAAATTAAAAATTAATATAAGAAAATAGGGAGAGTATAGTGGAAGAAGTATAAAGCTTTGGGAAAAAAAGTCGTAATTAAAATTGAGCTTCCAAGATTCCATAAATATGGTGGAAATGGAGATAAGAGGAGGAACAAAACACATACCATCAAATTCAGTTCCTTTTGGGACAAACGGTACTGATTATGTTGCTATGATTATATATTTCTGGTGATAACATTGACACCATATTTAACTTTTTGTGGGCTCTGCAAAAAAGATTAAAGAATATTAGGATCACCAAATAACAATAACGTATAATGCAGGTTTAGATAGTCAACAAATACAATAATTTGCTGACCTGAACATCGCCAAACACTGTCAATATGTTTGGTTCCTATAAAGAAACGACGAATTGCTGCAGAATAATTTGGTTCTCAACTGAAAGTTGTTAGTACTATCAAACATTAGTAAGGTTTTAAAGAGAAATCACTGATAGGCACCTACCAACATCTTGATAAGATTAATACATCAATCATTTCGGATGAAAGAATCAAATGGTGCTTATCTATTGATGATACATTAAAAAAAATTATATAGTGGAAAGATATTCATATTATTTTAAATGAAAGAATAAGATTTAGATTTTTATATTTTAACTAAATAAATTCTTTGAAATAGTTTATGAATTTACTTAAAGTCGCATCATTAGCTGAATCCTTTTAGTGTGGTTAAAATTATGATCCAGTTAGTGACTGTATCATCATAATTCGATTTCACCCCACTACGTATAGTATATTGAAAACGAAATTTAGGATATGGATTTTAAGCTATGGATCAGTCAATCTAATTTTAGTACAGTCTCATAAATCTAACTTGGATGAGAAATGAAGAATATTAATTATATTGCTATCTAATGGGTAATTTCCCAGTTTGAGGCCCGTCACCGCAACTACTAACTAAAGCTAATATCCTCCTAATTCTATATGCAACTATATGAATTGATTATATTCAAATGGCTCACCAAATTAATTAGGTCCCTCAAAATTATAGCTAGAGTAGACAAAAAAAGGTATAGCAGGAGTTGGAGTTTGACATAAATATGAATTTTCTTTGTGGATAATTAGATCGAAAACACTTAATCCATAAACTGAATCACATACCCTAAATTTTAAATATATATATATATATATATATATATGTAATGGAGAAAAATCAAATCTCTCATGCTAAATCATTAGTTAGATTGTTCTAACCATGACAAGAATTCGGCTATTCTAAGATAATATGAACTCTTAGTGAAAAATATATACAACTCATGAGAAAAGAGATTTAGCAATGAAATCAATGCTCAATTACTTTATCCCAAAAACACTATAGTAACGTTGACATCACATTATTGCGAGACACCATATTAATTAAACATACTTCACTGTTTAATCGACGACCACTTCAAGTTTTATTACTCTATAACTTGCTCTTAATTGATAAAGTATTAATTAGTAGATCCACAAAATGGTTAGCCTAAGATAATTGAATTCCAATTATAAAGTAATTTTGGATTTTACATTTTCTGAATTGCTCTAATTATAACCTCGCTCCCAAATATAGTATCAAACCTTTAGATAAAACTACTTTCTATGTTGATCAAATTATTTTACGTTAATTTTACTCATAATACATTACATGTCGTTGCTAACTTACGAAAAGAAGAATATAAAATAACTTATTAGTTAATTATTTTGTAATGTAATAATTTTTATTTGTTGGCAATTACATATAAATTGTCAAACTGTGTTCTATATCCAAACTATAGAGACTTGGCAGCCAAGCCAACTAGTTAGGGTCTGTGGATAATCATTGATGTGATGATATTCAAATTGTAGCTTATAATTTATAGCATCGATCAACTTTTATATACATATACACATGTAATTGATGATTTTCAGTCCATGGTCATGAGTTATAAAACTCAGAAAACATGATTAAAAATATAGAAATTTATTTGAAGTCGACATCTATGGGCTGGTCAAATGAATCAGGAGAGATTAGACTCCACTCCATGATTGCAACGAATCATGAAGAGAGATTTCGATACTGTTAGATGTTTATGTGATGAATAGAAACAAGAAAGAAAAAAAACTAAAACAAAGCCGCAGCGTTAAAAAATAGCAGAGATTATGGGCTTGTTATTTGTATCGTTGCGCGACAGGCGACAGCGACGAATAATGTACAGGCTACAACCTATAATTTTCTTCAGTTTTTGATATTTATTCAGTCGCTGCGTTTAAAACCATGGTATTTTTACGTAGCCGGGGACTCTGCAAAGACGAGGCCCTAAATACATCTACCTCAAACTAGATTACTAATACATATAAATATAAAAACAGTTATGTGTCACGTAATGGAATAAGAAGAAATGTATCTTTCATGCAGATAGTCTTTTATCTAACGAGTAAGACCGATTGGAGTGCCTAAGCGATAAGTTTTTCTTCGTGGATATACAGAATGGTAGCCGATTGGAGTGCCTAAACATCCTGGTACGTATCAACAGCGTAGGTCTAAGAAGAATGAGTTGAAGTATAGCCACATGTGAGCAAAACATAGGTTTGGCAATAGAACAAGTGGCAGTCAATGGCAATCTAGTGAAGCTTTAAAAGCTGATATAAATACCCGCAGCCTCACTACAATTCAATTCACCATTTTCAGTACAATTTACCTCTTGAGAGGGAAAAATGGCCCTGCACGGTTCTACAAAAGCCTTAGCTCTTGTCCTAATCAGCATCCTTTTCTTCACTCAATCCGAATCCAACAGTTTGTCCCCCTCACTGGCCCCGTCACTGCCCGCGTCCACCACCAGTGTGTCCACCTCCACCAGCGTGTCCACCACAAGAATATATTGAGTGTCCACCTGTATATGACTGCCCACTACCACCAGTGTGCCCACTACCACCAGTGTGCCCACCACCATACACTCCAGAACCTGAGCTCCATCACCACAAACTTCACCTCCACGGATTCCACAACCGTATACTCCACCCGAGACTCTACCACCAAAAATTCACAACCGTATACTCCACCACCATATACTCCACCCGAGACTCCACCATCAATAATTTCACCACCGTATACTCCACCTCCAGAGAATCCACCACCGTATACTCCACCTCCAGAGACTCCACCACCACATATTCCACCACCGTATACTCCACCCGAGACTTCACCACCAAGAAGTCCACCTTTAGAGACTCCACCACCATATACTCCACCTGAGATTCTGCCACTAGAAACTCCACCTCCAGAGACTCCACCACCGTATACTCCATCCGAGACTCCACCACCCAAAACTCCACCTCCAAAGATTTCACCTCCCAAAAATCCACCACCTTTAGGCAGCACATGTCCCAGAAATGCCGCCCAGATAAGGAAATGTTCCAATGTCCTGAAAATTTCAGGCAACTATCTGGATTTTTGAAGTGCCCGGCCATGCTGCTCTCTCATCAAGAATCTATCTGATGCTGAAGCAGCTTGTTGTCTATGTGATTTGATGAAAGCATGAAATTTTTCCAAAAACTAAAACCAACTTTAAAAATTTTTGAAAACAAAAAATAATCTAAAAACTAAAACCAAAATCTAAAGTCCAAAAACTAAAATATGAAATCTAAAAACTAAAAACAAAAACAAAAAACTAGTGCATCCATCCATAGCCAATTAATTCTAAACTTACGAAAACAACAATTTGTCTCTCTTTTTTCTTTTCTCTAGGGTTTTATTATCGTGACTTCATCTTTCTCGACGGTGGCGACTCTAGTTCTCTCGGACGGCGGAGACTCCAATTATTTTGGATGGCAGCAACTCCAGTTCTCTTGGACGATGGTAACTCTACTTTTGCGGCGGTGACTTGGCGACTCGACGAAGGAACATCCTCCTCTTTTGTTTCTATTCCTTGATTTCTCTCATATGGCTTCTGTTTTGTCTTTAGGTTCTTGATTTTGTGTATGGTTTGAGATTTTGAGATGTTGATATGTTGATTTCTTTGAGATTTAGTTGGTTTCATGATTGGAAAAGAAGATGTAAATGATGTTTCAAATCTGCAGATTCTTAGATTTTTTGTAGATTCATTCAATTTTTTAGATGTGGTGATGTTGATGAGTGTATATTTATTCGATTTCTTGTAGTTTCATTCGTTTAATTTGATTTCGTGATTGTAGCTTCAGATTCATTCAAATAATCATGAGCTTTGATCTGATAGTTTCTGTTTATTCTGAATGTTTGAATGGCTAGATATGCCTCAGTCCAAGCTATTGAAACTAAATCTCACGCTGATGATATACAATGGTTCACATATTGAGTCCTTCATTCTTTACTTACACTCTTCGAGGTCACATCCGCCAAACTCTTGGTAAGATGGCTAAATCCCATTAGACATTGCTAAGAACCAGTAAACCCAAGTCTTCATATATTTTTGTATCTTTTTGTATCTGACAATGTCTTAAATCCATCTTTCCACAATCTTTTGCTTACTTTGGAGAATCATTATTCTCAGACCACTCCAGGAGCATTGCAACTTAAACCAGATGCAGTGGAAAAGAAGAAACCATTCAAGTTCTTCTCAATGATGTTAAGAAATCATGAATTCTTACAAATGCTAAGGAGTTTTTGGGATAGTTGTCTTATTTCAAGAACTGCAATGTTTATGTTCTCTCAGAAGTTAAAGTGGGCAAAAAAGGAGTTTGGTAAGCAGAATTTTTCTGGGATAGAGCTAAAATACAGCAATGTTCCGATGTACTAAGAGCTTCAGGCAACTACATAGACTTTGGATTGGCCCAGCCATGTTGCTCCCTCATCAGTGACCTATCTGATGATGACGCAACTTCTTATGTAGTTTTGTGAGACCACAAGGTTCGCATTTTTTCCCAATATTGTTCTCCTCTGTGAGGCTTGTAGTCGCAAAATCTCTCGAGGTTTCATCTGTCCATGACCATGATCACTTCCTTGTACCCTTCTTATTACCTAATACACTTAAACTTGCTCAACAAGTACATGGAAACTAAAGCCTTTCTTGTGGAATTTTACCTTATGTCGTATCAAATAATTATTTAATAAAACATCAAGAACTCTTGCCGTGATTTTTACATTGTGCAATTATCTTTTACTTTCTCTTTATTTGATAATTGTGATTCGTTTCATTTTTGTTCGAGTGATTACTAACAAAACTGCATCTGCTTCATAACTGTTTAAATCTGGAGAGTCGATCAATATCCGATTCGATTAGTTAAATTCTAAAAATAATAAAACTATCTAGAAAAAAAATATAAATCATATAAATATAAACAAAATGAATTTTTTTTTTTTAAACGATGACATTTTAGATCAAAGAAGCTAGGGACTAATACAAACAAAAGAAGTATATAGAAAAATCATTTTAGATCAAAGAAGCTAGGGACTAATACAAACAAAAGAAATATATAGAAAAATCATTTTAAAATAGCAACTTTATACTCAATTCCAAACTTATGCCCAAGGCCAGCTAAATACCTTGGGCTAGAACGTGGTCGGTCCAAATAAATATTATAATAATCACCATTATTAATCAAAAAAATTTAGCTAATAAAGAATCCTCTACTCAAACCATTCCCTTCCCCTATAAATACACACTTAATACTTCACTTTTATCCACCAGTGCTCTCTACATCCTCAACTTCAAAGAGTTTCTATTGTTCATAGCTCCTTCAAGGACTAATGGCTCTTAAATACTCTCTTGCTCTATTCCTTCTCGTCAACATCCTTTTCTTCACTCTCACTACAGCCACTCGTAGTGTGAATTGCCCTCCTCCACCACACAAAAACAAACACAACAAACATAAACCTAGCCCATCTCCCGCACCAACCACCGGGACTTGCCCTAAAGATGCCTTGAAGCTCGGAGTTTGTGTTAACGCACTCAATTTATTGAAAGATGTGACTATTGGAACTCCTCCTGTGACTCCATGTTGTAGCCTTATCAATGGGTTGGTTGATCTTGAAGCTGCGGTTTGTCTTTGCACTGCTCTTAAGGCTAGTGTTCTTGGTATCAACCTTAACCTTCCCATCAACCTTAGCTTGCTTCTCAATGTTTGCAGCAGAAAGGCACCACGTGGCTTCCAATGCCCTTAATCAATTGATATGTTGATATATAAGTTACGAACAATGAAAAATCTTGAATCCATTATCGTTATTGTTTACTTTTGTGTTTTTTTAATATGTATTGGTGAAGTTTCATGAGGAACATCGATGGGTTTGTCTTGTTTACTTTTTGTTGTATCGTCAGAGAGCTCCTGGGAATTTGTTCATTTGTCTTATTGAATAAAATATCAATGATTTGTTTCTTCAGTCAACTTGATTTCTTTAATTTTATTTCCAGTCTCTTATAAATGTATAATTTTTCTCGGGTACAATAGGATAATTCATTCATTATTATTAATTCGCTATGTTTAGCCCGTGAGTCGTTGCACACATGTATGCGATCAAAATTATTACAAGAATCAAAGAACAATCATGTCACAATAAGAATTTGGTGAGTCCATATATATTAAAATTCAACTTTGAATATAAATCTTTTGTACGAACATTTTGGTAGAAACTGTATATAAGTACGATCGGAGTTTTGAAAATCTCGAAAGCTTTATATTAATGTTTCATAGATGAAATTTGGCTTTACACTTTTTGAGTATACACATGACTAACTGAATTGTGAAATATGGAAGAGTAGTATTACATGAAAGAGGTTTTTTAAGATTGTCAAATTGGTTCAAGTGAAGAGAAAGGAGGCGTTTAGATTTTAACTTTCTGAAAATATTAACGAATGAATGTACATGAAATATATACAACCAGAATATTAACCCTAGTTTTGTAAGAGAATATTCACAAATAATATGAAGAGTAAAATAAAGAAATAGATCACGTGAGACATGCGTAGCTCTCAACAAAGATGAA
>JAKUCM010008978.1:0-29541 GCA_023374145.1 Lepidium sativum | reverse complement strand
CCAGCAAGTTTTTTGTTGATTTGAGAACAATTTTCTTCTGCTCCCAGAGTCATGAGTTGCTCTTCTGGCATTGAGTCATCAATAGGGGTCGAGTCCTCAATCATCATTCATGACAGGTGATTTGCAAATCCATTTTTCACTTCAGGTTTGTCCACAATCTCTAGTCAAACTCTTACAACAGCAGTATCCATCTCAGTAGTTTCGGCTTGGCGTCTTTTTTCTTCATAAGATATTTCAATGCTTCGTGAACAATAACCTTGGATCCCACCACGTATGATCTGAATTTCTCAAACGCAAAAACTACAGCAAGGAGTTCTTTTTCTGTGGTGGCATACTTGGCTTGGGTGTTGTCTAGAGTCCTGCTGGCGTAGTGTATGACGTTCAACTTCTTGTCCTTTCTCTGACCCAAGACTGCTCTAACAGCAAAATCGCTTGCATCACACATGATCTCGAATGGGAGATCCCAGTCTGGAGCTTGGACTATTGGAGCATATATCAGCGCCTCCTTAATCTTAAGGAACGCTTCGAGACACTCGGGGGTGAAATTGAACTCGACCTCGTTGCATAGTAGGCTCCTCATGGGCCTTGTAATTTTGGAGAAATATTTGACGAATCTTCTATAGAACCCAGCGTGACCCAGAAAACTTCGAATATTCTTCCTTGTCTTAGGAGGTTGCAGCTGAGTCATGACCTCAATCTTTGCTTTGTCAACCTCAATACCCCTCTCAAATATCTTGTGCCCCAACACTATCTTTTCTTGAACCATGAAGTGACATTTTTCCTAGTTGAGCACAAGGTTGGTCTCCACGCACCTGCTAAGCACCCTGCACAAATTTGACAAACAAGAGGAGTAGGAAGAGCCATATACGAAAAAACCTTCCATGAAGACCTCGACTACATCCTCAATCAAAATTCGAGAAAATAGAAGTCATACAACGCTGAAATGTAGCAGGAGCATTGCATAACCCAAACAGCATGCATTTGTAAGCAAAAGTGCCATAAGGGCAGGTAAAAGTAGTTTTTTCCTGATCATCTGGGTGCATAGGAATCTGAAAGAACCCACTATACCCGTCAAGGAAACAGTAATACTTTTTACCATACAACCTTTCAACCATCTGATCAATAAAAGGCAAAGGGAAGTGGTCTTTTCTACTGGATGAATTTAGCCTCCTATAGTCTATACACATCCTATGCCCGTTATGGTTCTAGTGGGTATTAGTTCATCTTTATCATTCTTAACCACTGTAATACCCCCTTTCTTAGGAACACAATGCATAGGCAAGACCTACTTACTATCTGAGATTGGATATATAACATCAGCGTCTATTAACTTAAGTATCTCCTTTTTAACCACTTCTTTAAGGTTCGGGTTCAATCTCCTCTGGGGCTCTACACTATAATGAAATTCATCTTCTAAATGTATCCTATGCATGCAAAACTTGGTGAAATTCCTCTAATATCTTTAAGCATGTATCCTATGACTTTTGTAAAACGTTTAAACTCAGTCAAAAGCATACTCAATTCATCATCATTCAAGGTGTCATTTACAATCACAGGGTAAGTATAATTAGGGCCCAGAAAATCGTACCTTAGCCCTGCAGGAAGTGGTTTCAGTTCCACTTTGGGTGCCATGAGCTTAGACCAGTCATCCAGCAACGTTAGGTGTAGCGCATTCAAGTACTTGCAGCTCGAGTCTATGTCTCGAGTCTTGCTCAGATACACTCGAGTCCAATTCCTCAATCACCGCTGAACTCTTGACTGACCTGTGACAATCCAATAGTTTAGCATAACGTTCAACTTCCATATTTAGGTACCCCTCAGCGGCTGGCTTTGTCAGAGCAACTTGCAGTTGATCTTCTGCTGCCAATTCTTCTAACAGCTCATTAGCAAGAGTGTCCATCTCGTGCACTGAGAACACTTGACATTCGATCGTTGGTTTCTTAATCGCATCATTGATGTTGAATTTCATTCTAAGATCTGAACCCAGATTCAGCTCAATGACTCCATTTCTAACATCAATTAGCGTGCCCGATGTGGCCAGGAAAGGTCTTCCAAACAACAGAGGGTCCTTAGGTTCTTCTTCCATCTCTAAGACAACAAAATCTGTTGGTATCTCAACTCACCCACCTTCACAAGAAGGTCTTCCAGGATGCCGTGAGGGATTCTCACTAACCTATCTGCCAGAATCAATGAAATTTTGCAGGACTTGTAATCAACAAAGTCTAACCTTTTTGTGACTGAAAGCGGCATGAGGCTGATTGAGGCGCCTAGATCGCAAAGACACTTTCTGAATGATAAGGGTCCAAGCGAGGATGGGATTGTAAAGGTTCCAGGATCACCAAGCTTTTCTGGCACAACTTTCCTTTGGATTATGGTGCTAATCTCATGTGTCAGTACGACCATACCCTCGACTGCTTGAGTTCTCTCCTTAACTGCATCGTTGAGAAATTTCTGGTATGGAGGCATAAGCATAAAAGTGTCTAGCATTAGTTACTTCACCTCAATGTCTTTCATTTGCTTATCGAAGAGCGCCTTGTACTTCTCAGTAACCTCCTTCTTGAACATTTGGGGAAAGGGTAATTGGGGTTTATATGGTGGAAGAAAAAATGGTTTACTCCTCTCTGGGGTTCCTGTAGGTGGATTAGCGTCTGAAGTGTTGGGTCTGGGTTCAGCTTGGTTGGTTTGTGTCGAGCTTATCTGTAGGTGTGGGTTTTTCAGTAGATTAAGGCTTAGAAACAGTTCCAGGTCTAGTCTGTGTCTGATCCTTGATGAGAAAATCCTCCCCCTCCTGAACCTTACTGTCCTCAGTATCCTTTGGACTCTCTGCTCAATCAATAACTAGCGTCCACTTCTGAAGGTGATGGCATTGGCATGATACTCTTTTGGGTTGGGAACTGCTTTCCCTGAAAGTTGGCATGTTGTCTTCACAGTAGAAGATGACGCTTGCTGACTCTCAACATACTTGAGTCTTGCGTTTAGTGTCTCAAACTTGCACGTGAGATCGTTGTGAGAAGTGTCAATCTTAGAGTGCACCTCTGCAAATTTCTACGTGACTTCAGCTGCAGACGCTTTCTATCCCTTCAGGATCTCTTGGAGTTGGCTCAAAACTTCTGGTGGCTGTGTAGCGGTTGGTGGAGTGTGTGCTTCATACTCAGGTGGTATGTTTGCAGATGGCTGGTAACTCTTGTGATATTGCTGCTTCGGGACAAATGCATTCGACTGGGCGTGTAGGAGTTTGGGTGGGGTATGTCTGGTCTTGGGGATTTGCCACGTTATTGCTTCTTTATGAGAGGTTTGGGACCTGCTTGTAGTTGTTGTACTGCTTGTAACCACCTCCCTGATTCTGCAAATAACTGATCTCCTCAACCTGATCATCCTCCTCATCAGGAATATATTCATCTCCAGTCATGAAGTGGACATGTTTGTGTTGTACTTGCAGCAACCTGTCGATTTTTTCCAACTTGACGTACAGGGCCTTGAGTTCCTTCCTACTGACTGTGTCTGTCTCCACTGTATTTCTAACAGTCGTGTCGTAATCCTCATTATACTGCCCATCAGCATGTGCCATATTCTCCACTAGCTGCCAACCTTCAGTGACGTCTGATTAAGGAAATTACCATGGTTGGCGGTATCCAATAACCCACAGATGTTATGGTGAACTCCTCTGTAAAGATTGTTGAGCAGAGTCTCAGCAGGGTATCCATGATGTGGGCACTGGACTGATAATTCTTGTACCTCTCCCAGGCTTCAGCAAAGGTTTCAGAATTCTGCTGGGTAAAGGTAGAGATGGCGTTTCTCAACTTTGGAGTTCGAGAGTTAGAGAAGAATTTGGCGAGAAACGCAGATTTGCAAGCTTCCCATGAAGTGATGGAGCCTTGCTGTAAGTGCTTCTCCCAGACATGGGCTTTGTCTCCGAGAGAAAACGGGACCAACCTCAGTTTAAATGTATCCTCACTGACTCCATTGAGCCTTTGCAGTCCACAGAGCCGCTCGAATTCGTCCAAGTAATCAAGCGAATCTTCAGAAGGTAGGCCGTGAAACTGCCTATTTTGGATCATAGAGATGAGACTGCTCTTGATCTCGAAGTTGTTGTTCGTTATGGTTGGGGGAACAATCCCACGTCTCTGGGTGTGAGTGCTTGGTGCATCTCCAGCTCCTATTATTCGCGTTCTCCTCTGTGGAGATTGGTCACTCGCTCTGTAAGCATACTGTAGACTTGGTTTCTCTGCGCTCTTAACTCGCGTGGTAGTTGGTTAATGTTGTCAAGAGGCTCGAGAAGATTCTGATTTCTTTGTGAACGTGTCTGCATAAACTTAGTAAAATCAAACTGAGCAGTAGGATCAAGCTGACGTACTGGAGGTTGAAATCACCTGAAACAGAACACAAAACACAGTGCCACAAGTGAGTATGTAACGAAGAGTAAAAAGAACTTGAGCTTAGAAAGTTAACAATCCTAATTGTAACTAGCAGAGACCCATTTGGCAACAGAGCCAATTTGATAACAAGATTATTAGTCTATTGTCAAATCCTATTATACGTATATGTCGGTTGTAGTATAATAGGTATCAATCCAACTGGGCATGTAATTATCAATCAGGATGCAGTTAACTACTCTAATTCAAGCCAATCAAATTGTGGTTTCTCTAACAACCTAATTCGAACCTTTAAAACGAAAATAAATAAAGCAGTGCAGTTGTAAATAATTCAAACAGAGCAACGAACAGTAGAGTATCAAATAGAATTAACGCAGGGTAAGAAAGCAGAATCCTGAGGAGTGAGTTTCATGGGTCAACGTGACTCTTAAGCTAACTAGGCACTCGATATCACTCAATAGAGCTAATCTCTAGGTAACGAGAACACCACTAATGAGTCCACTCACGTGGTAAACAAACTCGAATAGACTACTAACATACCCTATTGCCATAGGCGTTTGATAATCTAGTCGGGGATGAACGATCAACTCGCTTAACGTCGATTCACACCTCAGACATTCGATCTCTTGAGCTGAGCATGTGAATCTCTGAAGTGGTTCAGTCAGACGCTCTACCACATACCCACCAGTGCTAGAGCGTCTCAGAACAAGCCTGAGTTGATCAGAATGAAGCTAGTGATGATAACACCAAATCAAAAAGACTTAAATAAATCTAACCCTAAGCGACCTAGAAAACCTAAGCGTCACGCAGACCTAACTCATCCTCATGAATCCTAGGTGACTACTCAGAACTCATGAGTTTAACAACAAGCACAAATTCAAAGTTTGAATGCATCAATAAAGAACTCGAACAAGGTATAAATCAACGCTGATGTAAAACTGAATTGCATAAAAATAAACTCAAAATCAGAAGGTTGCGTTTGATTACAAAGCTCTAAGTTCACAAGAAATATCAATTGTAAAAACTAGGGTTCGGGTTTACAACATGTAAGAATATTTATACTAAACTTATAGCAAAACCCTAGATAGACTCGGCCCAATAAGCAGTGGATTTTATCCTTGGTTTGGCCCAATAGTGAAAAGAGAAGTAGTGCATTGAGCTGGCGCGTGTGAGTGGAACTCAATTTGAGCTCGTAGTGTGTGAACTCGATATGGCGCATGTGAGTGGGCACTCGATTTGAGCTCGAGTGTGTGAACTCGATCTGGGTGCGTGTGAGCTCGAGCTGGCGCTGTGAGTGAGCTCGAACTAGGCTCGAGCTGGCATGTGTGTGAGCTCGAGCTGGGGCTCGAGTACAGCTCGAGATGGCGCGTATCTGGGCTCGAATAGGGCTCCTCCTTGTCCAAAACAAACTCGATCGTGCCCGCTTCCAGTACCTGAAAACTCACAAAACGTAGTATGTATGCAGATGCATGTGAATGTGTATGAATGAGACTATCTAGACTCCAACTAGATGAGAATGTATCAGAAATATACGTATAATATACCTAAATGATGCTCCTAAGACGTGCTAAAACGTGTATATCACTGTCTCTAAGCCTTTCATCTTAGTCTCTTTACTTCCTATGCCAATTACTCACGTTTTCAAATCCAAAAATCCAATTGCTTCTTCTTCATTATTTACAGTCTAATGTGATTAAAACTTCTTGTGAAGGATACCAAAACAGTGAGAATATCAAAGGAAGTAGTAGGTGGAAATTTTGTTTTGGACAATGAAATAGTGAAGGGAAGAAAGAGGGATGAAAGAGATCTTGGATGATCAAAATCCAAGTCTACTCCAATCGGATCATTATGTGCCTTCATCAAAACAAGAAAGGAGAGCTACTCTCTAAACTCCTTTGCATTATAATCCTTAAATTATCCATTGCTCTATGTCTTATGTTCAAAGTTTTCAACTCATAAGCATTCATAAAACTTTCACAACAAACACTTAACATCGTTGAATCACTTTGTGAAGGTCCAAAGGAGTCAAGTTGCAGACAGTTTCATAAGAAAATGTTTGTGAGCATCGAAGATTAATGAGATACAAGGAGGAGGAATTATTGCCAATGTTTTTTGCTGTAGTTCGGCCTTAAGAACTTGTCTAACCAACCGAGTAAAGCCTCAAGAGCTCAACCACAATATCAATCTGGTCAGCCTCAACCACAAGGGGGAGTACATCAAGATCATGTTCGTGGCTAACATACCTTCGGAGGAACAATCCATAAGGTCAAAAGTTCCATTATAATTTAACTTATGATCTTGGCTGTCTTGTAGAGTAAGATGAGATCGGAACTCCATAAACAGGAAGAAGATATCTAAGTGGTAAAGGAGTAAAAGTATCTAGATCTCAGCTCGAATAAAGACTTTCAAAATCAAGCACACTTATGCATTCAACAAATCCGAAAAGGATACTTCCGAACCTTATCACTTTTATCTTTAAATTCATCTATCTAGACCTTGTTTTGATGTTATCTCATCAAAGCTTCTTAAAACCCTTAGCAAAGTACTTTAAAACTGCAAATCTTCTTGTTAACGTTTGGAGGAGTCAAACTGTGGAAATTCTCAAAAGGAGCAAAAGATGAGAATGAGCAATCAAGACAAGAAATGGTGTTGATCTGATCGGACAAGGAGTGGCTAAATTAGGTGATCAGTTTGTATGCAAAGATAAGGAGAGGATATGCTAGTAAGCTAATGGAAAACAAGTGATCCTTCCGAGACCTGAAGACTCTTGGCGATTTTCTGTCACTTAGGTTGTGACTCATGGTATTATTCGCCCTGGATCAAAGGTCCCTCTACACTCATAAATCTCGTACTCTTTTTCCCTTGCCAAGTTTTTCTCCATGTGGTTTTGCTTGGTAAGGTTTTTAATGAGGCGATGGTCTGTGAGTCTCCAAACTTAGCTTTCGTTCCTTACGGCTAAGTTTGAGGGGGAGTATTGATCAAGTATATTCATAATAAAGATGAGAGGCCAATCTTATCAAAGAAATGCCAAAAGAATAATTGCGCAAGGGTCACCGAAGAATTATCAAACTGTGCAAAAATAGGGTCAACTGGAATAAAACTTCTAGAAATGATCAAGAATGTGATAAGAAGTCCTATAATGGAGTGTAATTCACTATATAGCTATGGAATAGAATGAATAAGGGAGAGGGACCATCTACTTTTGCTTTTTGATTTATTGCTTTATGCTTTCTTGAATGTTGAGTAGGGCAACCTTAGTTTTTTAATCTTCTATTTAAGCATTTTAATAGCTTAGAATAAAGCTTAACCCCTTTGGAAGAAGTCTCCCAATTCTATTATTCTCTCTATTCTCTTTATTCTCTCTAATCTATAAATCGATTCTTCCATTATTCTCTTTACATTTCCGTAAATTTCTTTCAAGACCTAAACCCTAAAATTTATTTTTAGTCTACTATATAATGAGAAAAAATCAAACTTTGATATAAATTGGATCATCGCAACTATCTAAGAAAATTTGCAAAGGGATTAGTATATATAATTATTTAATTATTATTTATTTACATATTGTTGAGAATTTTCACACACGTACGGGTCCACTCATGAAATAGTGAAGATGGTCCCCCATCCATCTCCTAGCTTCACTCGCAGCCTTTTGGATAAACGACATTCCTTCCGAGTTAATGATACTTTTCTATGCAAAGACTATTAACAATTTTAGTTAAAAAATTGGTTAATCAAGAGATTTGTTTGTAATTAAAGCTATTAATTCATGGTTTCAAGGTCCTTTGTACCTGAAATTACAAACAAGTAGCTGCTTAGCTACTATTGTTGCAACTGGCCGACAAGTGGCACCTTCTTTTTTGCATTTTTCTTCTTCTTAAAGTTTTATTTTTGGAGATTTACATTCATTTCCGTTTTATTTTATTGAAATTTTTGTACGATTGGTTCAATTCATTTATAATGGTAAATTTGCATTTGGACCATTTGATTTTACGCAAATTATAGTCCTTTTTTTGTTGATTCTTTTTATGTTTACTTGATCAATGATCATTGACACTAAAGTATTTCACATTTTTAATATCATCTATTACATTATTATTTTCAAATAACTTTGATGTATTCCTAATTTTACTAAAATTATCGTCCATCTATCAATTCTCGCCAACTACTTCGAAAATTTTTCAAATAAATTTGATGTATTCCTAATCCTAATAAAATTATCGTCCATCAATAAAATCTCGCCAGCTACTTTGAAAGACAAGGCTAATATTATTCCTAGTACATGAACAGAACAATAACTGACTCTATTAGTATGAAACATTTGCAGGACCGTCGAACTTTTAAGAACCTCTAATTAATGAAAATTCTATTATGTGACTATATATATTTGATATATATATATAGAAAAATTTTGATATAAAATATTAAGTAAAAGATAGATAACAAAATTATTGTGTGAATTTCAAAGTAGTATGAAATTTTCTAGTGGAAAATAGGTGGTCAGTATCTATTTATATATTAAACATTTTTATTTTGAGGAGCTTCAAAATATTAAAATTTTAGTTATATAACTATATGTACATTTAATATGTAACAAAATTTTGATATATAAATAGAGAAAAATAGTAAGAAATAGTAATAATGTTATTGTATGAATTTCATATTAATATAATGTAAATATCAAACAATTTTTATTTTCTTTGGGCCCCAAATATTTCAGGTCGTACATGAGTATAACTTGTGACTAGTTTGCACCATTAATAAGCGGGTCGGCGATCATCTTTTCCTCGGAGCTTGAATATGGATGAACCAATACGTTATTTATTATCCTTAGGCTGGAATTATTTATTATTAGGTTAACATTATGTAATATGTTGTTTTACTATAAATAATAAGAAATTTCTTTATATTGCTTTATCATGAAATGCAAATCTCGATTAGGATATCAAAACATATCTTAAAGAGCTAAAATAGACAGGTAGACAAAGAGGGAATATGCAATGGTTTAAATTGGATAAGAGGCTTAAGAGCTCATGCTATTGAATATAATATATATGTATTTATCTATTACATTTATATTTATTTGTGAAAAAAACAAATATATAGGTAGATAATTGTACTTGTGTCTACTCTTATTTAGACCCATATTTATCAAAAATTTAAATTTTTCAAGATGTATGAAAACAATAAATTTAAAATAACATCTTAAAAATTTAGTAAAATTTTAATACAAAATATTTTTTTAAGATTTAATAACCTATTTTTAAATTTTTTTAATCAAAATAACCCGTGTTATATGCATAATATGTAATTTAATATATATATATATATATATTTATATATTCTTCGGTCATATATATATATATATCTCTTAATAGAAAAAATTGTTCATATATAACTTTTATATTTATTAACATATGGATAAATTAATAATCAATTAAATAAAATACAGTTCTAAGTTTATTAATTTATTAATATTTTAGAAAACTTTGATACCAATTGGTTAATTTAATATTATGAACTAATAATATATTAGAAAATAATTAGTCGAAAACTATAAATTTATGCAAACTAATAAATTGTATAACTTCAATTATGTGTTATCTAAATGTATACTATATAAGTACAATAGGATCCTAAGATTTGACTTATTCAAGAAAATAATGTTGAAAGTAATAAATTTGTGCTTATTTAAAACAAATTAAATACTATGAAATTTATTGACCAAACAAAAAAAATCCAAGAAATTTATAAGCCAAAACGTGACTATTATTGATACTTGGAAAACAAAAGGTTGAAGTAGTCTCAATCTTGATCATGAAAACACGTGTTTCACCACCTCTCTTGGTCCAAACTTTGTACCTTTTAAACTTCTTTACACATGAAAATAACACAAAGACTCAATCAAATATGTAAACAACTAACAAATATATATATATTTTGTACCTGATTCAACTTTGGAGAGATCAGTCTGAAGCCCTAAATCTTGGAAGAGATTATGACACAAATGATGATAAAAAAATTAACGAAGCTTTAAAAGTGTATTAATATGTAAAACATATGACAAATTTTCTTTTTTGTTAACATTGGACCACAAATAGCCGGTCCATTAGCCAAGTTCTTGCAAATGCAAGCGGGGAGACTCGATCCCAGGATGTGCAAGTGCGCATGCCTCTTGTGGACTTACCACATGCCACTAGACTAAATGCCACTTGCAAACTTATGACAAATAGAAAAATCAATTTGCATAAAATAAATAAAAGAATTTACAAATACTTAGAAGAACAGATAAATGTAAACCCGTATTTAATATTATAATAGGTTTATTCTGTAAAATAATATTAAAAAATACTAAATTCGTTTTTGATAATAAATTAAAATAAATTACATTAAACTTATAGTAAACTAAAAAACATGTTATCCTAAATTCTATTAAGAAACTAAATCTAGTTACATGTTCTCTAAAACAAAATATAAGCTTTTATTATATTACAGTATATACCAAATAATAAATTCTATACTCATAAAACTATCATAAAAATATAAAAACACTTACATACTTGGATAAATCTTTGAAAAAATTAAGAATAATATTAGGAATCCTAAAACTCTATATAGGCCATCTAATCTGAGCACCTCAGAGAAAAAGAAAAACAGAGGGCGTAAGCTATGGTGGTTTTTCCAAAATACATTTTTGAAGAATGAATTCGCGAATTTCAATATTCGTAAGTAGTTTTCCGTCAAACCAAAATGATCCAAACAACGATCAACATATGGTTGGAAAGTCTCAATGGTGTATTTTTCAGAAAAGTTTGTCGATCCAGATTCAGAGAGAAAGTTCATTGGTAAATTATGTTTTAAGGCGTCGGTTCGTAATAGGTTTATCCTAAAACAAAAAAGAACTTAAATAAACTAAAGCAAATACAATATGAGAAACTTTATTTTTGGTAAATTCCATTTAAAACTTAAAAAAACTTTCCTGCAAAAAGAATAAACTTTTTACCATATTAAAACATATATCAAACAATAAAATATATTTTTCATAGACTTACCGTAATATTAATGATATTAGGAATATTATTAGAAATCATAAAATCCTATCCGCCAGATGATCTCACCATCTGAGATATAAAAGATAAATGGACGACGAAAACAACTCGTAATAAAAAGAAAATTGGTGTGCGCCTTTATAACTCTAATATCTTCGCGTAGTCAAAAATAAAATCGCATTCGTAGTTTTCATAAGAAAGTTAAAATATTTTAACCAAGATACATATATGGAGAACAAATTCTAAAATTTCAATGTTTGTAACCAGTTTTCCTTCAAACCATAGAAACCCAAACAATGATTAACATATTGTTGGAAAGTTCCAATGGTCTAGTTTCGAGATCAGGTTGATGATCCATATCCAGAGATAAATTTCATCAGATGAATCATATTTTAAAGCATCAGTTTGGAATATATTTATCCTGCAGAACATAAAATAAATTTAATTAAACTAAAACATATAAAATATCAAAAAACTTATTTGACGATGTATGATAGGTGAGGATTACTTTTATAGAAAGACAATTAGACTTTTATTGATTTGAAAATGATAGTTTGTTACCGTATATTTAGCATTAATTAGAAAATATATTAAAATTAATAGTATTTAAACCCTTTGTTCCAAAATGTATGATGTTTTAGGAAAAATTTTTGTTCCAAATTATTTGATTTTTCTAACTTCTAATGCAATATCTATTATATTTTTTTCAATATATTTTGACTTTTTTTATTCTAGATATTGATTCTAATTCGTTGAATAATTATTATATAGACTGAAAGTGTATTTTTAGTATAAAAATTACATATTAAATATTTTTTAATTTTTCCGAAAAACCTAAAACATTATACATTTTTGAACATATAGAATATTTAAATTGATATATTTATGGAAGCAAAATTGAAATAGATATTTTAAGCATCAGAATTTATTATGTGGTATAATATATGCATTTTGTATAAATAATTTAGTTATTCAATAGATTTTGAACACCAAAATTAGTAATATTATTAAATTTCTTTTGGTAACAATGAGTATAAGCATATCTACTATACAAAACTGATGTACAGTATAATCTCTTTAAATTAATACTCTATAAATTAATACACAATAAATTTTTTTATCAAATAATATAATTTAATAATTCTAAATTGAAATTTTGTTTAATTAATATATCGACAAATTAATAATTTCTATAAATTAAAAAATATTTATTATTTTAATGAGTCCTTACATTATTAATTTATAGAAGTTTAACTGCACTAAGATATGATCGAAAATTGATACGAAAACTTGCATAAGAATATACTAAAATAGTGTTTTACATCAATGAGTAGAAGAATATACTAAAATAATCCCTTATATCCCTTATATATTAAAAGAAAGTCTTTTTTGGACACGTGTCATCCCCACAATTTTATGGTCGATTTTAGATTTATTTAATTCAATTGATTCAATACATGCCACTCTATTCCAATACCATACACTCTATCCCAAAAATTCATTTATATACATTTTAAACTTCTTTATTTCTTATTTTCGATTTATTTTTTTATTTAATTATTTTTCATGTCTTATTTATTCAAGAGAACCATTATTCAGAAAATAAAATATATCCATAAAAAAAATTTGAACTTCTTCATTCCTTAATTTTGATTTATTTTCGTAATTAATAAAAACAAATCCCTTATAGATTAAAAGAAAGTTGTTTTTGGACATGTGTCATCCCCACAATTTTATGGTCGATTTTTTATTTATTTAATTCAATTGATTCAATACATGCCACTTTATTCCAAAAATCCATTTATATACATTTTAAACTTCTTTATTTCTTATTTTCGATTCATTTTTTTATTTAATTATTTTTCATATGTCTTATTTATTCAAGAAAACCATTATTCCGAAAATAAAATATATCCATAAAAAAGATTTGAACTTCTTCATTCCTTAATTTTGATTTATTTACGTAATTAATAAAAATAAATCATATATAATAATTATATAAAATAGCTTCAATCAAAAATAAGAAAAAAGGAAGTTCATATTTTTTTATGGTTATATTCTGTCTCATAAATGTTTTTGAATTTATGGATATACTATAATTCGGATTTTTTTCTATTATGTAACTATTATATACGAAAATAAATCAAAAATAAGAAATGAGGAAGTTCAAAATTTTTTACTAATATATTAAAATATATTCTTTCTATTTCTATTTTTTTAATCATATATAAGTATTATATATGATTGTGTTTTTGTTAATTACAAAAATAAATAGAAAAAGTTCAAAATCATATAAAAAAATCATATATAATAAATAAAGAAGTTCAATATTCAATAACATAAATATTTATTAATAAATATTTTCTATATTCCTTATTCGATATATTGAATATCTCACAAAATATTCTTTATTTATTAATAAATATATTCGATATCTCACAAAATCATATATAATAAATAAGGAAGTTCAATATTTAATAACATAAATATTTATTAATTATGAAAAATAAATTAATAAAAAGAAATACATAATATTATAATCTTTTATGGATTATTCTATATCCATAAATAAAATAAAATATTTCATGTGATTACCGTATTTAAACAATAAATAATAGTTTAGTAAATAAGGAAGTTAGTATTTAAATAAGTTGGTTTATTAGTAATCCTCTATATCACATAGATTTTTGCTTACATACTGAAATAAATTCACGTGATTACCGTATTAATTGATGAATCTAATTCAAAGATATATTTATGGTACGTAATTGATAAATTGCAGACATTTTTACCAAATATGATTTATACGATTATGGAAAATTTAATATGAAAATTAATGCTCATTATACTTAATCAATTTCCGTGCACTACTATGTATTCTTTTGTATTCAAAAGAAATAAATTTGTAACGTAATCATCTACTTTTAATATGATATCATAATAGGAGTTTTATTAGTTAAAATTATATTTGGAATTGAACCTACCTTACCCAAAGCCTAAGACTCCACATCCGATTTGAAGTACTTCTAAAACTTTATAATACATCTTCTCTTCTACTGATTTTTTAATTAAATGGTTACCTTTAATCTCATCTCCAATCTGAAATCCTACAAAACCACATGGAAGATCAACGTAAAAGTAATTAAAAAATGGAAAAGTTTCATCAACGATGTTGAAACTATAGAAGTTGGTGTTGCTGATGAAAAGGTATTTCAAAAGTGTTTAATTAGATTTTTAATAATTCAAAGTTGGGTATTTTACGTTTGCTAACAACTTATTATTATATTATTTTTGTTTTTTTTTTCTAGAACAACAAGATGCACATGACCGTAAAAAAGAACTAATCAAGAAATACCAAGCGTTATTGACTGATTATGCTATCATAGTTACCAGTTTCAAAATGTCTCCTGTTGGCGGTCGTTTTAAAACGAGCATCAACCCTTATAAAATTATTATGGCAGACACTACATGGATTAAGCCAAATCCGGAGTTTCCTCTTGATATAACTTGCTTACACTTTGTAAATTTTGCAGAAATTCATGCTGGTGGAAAAAATACTGATTTTTTTATTGGTAATTTTTTTTATACATATAAAGGAACCATGCTGGTGAAACCATTTTCTTATTTAATATATTATTTTTGTTGTTTTCACATACATTTTATAATATTTATTACATTATAAGTTAATTATATATATATATATATATTATATTCATCTACTTTAATATGTATCAATGGTATGTAAGAAAAAAAATTATATGATTACATATTTAAATGCATTACTGGTATTACTTACCGTTTAAATATTATAAAATTGAATATTGAATGTTAAGTTATATATGATTAGGTTTTTTTTTTGTCAATATTGGGCCACAAATGGCCGGTCCATTAACCAAGTTTTTGCAAATGCAAGCGGGGGGACTCGATCCCAGGATGTGCAAGTGCGCATGCCTCTTGTGGACTTACCACCTGTCACTAGGCTAAATGCTACTTGCCTATATGATTAGGTTGCAAATTTAAAATTAAATGTAATTAAGTTATATTTATGTTTGGGTTATAATATTTTTTGATATATAAAAGTTATCTTTCTTTATTATTTTCCAAATTTTGTAATTTATTTTATTATATCACTCATGTCTTAATATATTTTAATTATTTGATCTTTACTATGTCAACTACATGTAATCAGACAAGTGAAACACATTTCAAATGTCCAAATTCTTAATGTCAACCGGAAGCAAACCAAAAAACTCACCATGGTTTTACGAGATACTGAGTAATTACATTGTTAAAGTATTTAATTTTGGTTAATATATTGTTATTTGGTGGTATTGATAGTAACAACACGAAGGAGATAAAAGAATTTTCTGATTGGCTTCTTGAAATCGGAGATGGTAAGATCAATGAGCCTAACGAATGAGAAGTTTTGATAGACATACCAAAAGAGATACTAATTACTGATTGTGTCAATCCAATTCAATCTATAGTAGAAGCAGTTTACAGACGTGATTTGATGCAGTCAGCGGATCGTAAATTTTACGAAGAAAGAGCAATACTTTGTCCTACAAATGATGATGTTGACATGGTGAATGAATATATGCTATCATTACTACGAGATATTTTTTAATAAACTATTGACTTTTATCATAATATTATTTAGTTTTTCTACTTACTAACATAAATGTTTTCTATACATATAAATTAGGTGATGGAAAAGTGTATCTCAGCTATAACTCTATGAATAATCATTTATACAAAAATTTTATCAATATGGAGGCCGAAAAAAAGACTAAGCATAACTGTTTTCCGCCATTTTAAGATTCAAAATGTTTTTTTTTTTATGAATTAAGTCTACTACATTTGTAAGAATTTAAAAGTCAATATTACATACAATTCAATTTTTTTAAAAAAATTTATAGTTAATTTTCATATTATTTAAGGTTCATTTTAATCCTGCGTTTAGCGCGGGTTATCAACTAGTATGTTTTATATCAATGAGTGATATCTACTTTTTAGGAAACAAATTGTAGTTTAATATGTGTGGTAAATTTAGGAATGTCGTAGTATATTCTTAGTAAGTAAAGATAGAAACTGTTGGTGAATTTTGATATATTCGAATAAGGTGTATGATTAGATGAAAGTTATTTCAAGATTTTAAATGAAATTAAGTCGGTTTTCAAAAACTTAGGATATTCCGTGTATGTATGAGGAAAATAGATTATAGATAGATTAAGATAAATAACTAAAATAACTTTTTTAAAAAAATTACTTAGACAACCCACTTTTTTAAATAATATTCAATTTGCTATACACTCTTCAATTTTCTTGTTCATGTTCACTACTTTGTTTCTTTTTCTTCTTCTTTATAGTTTCTCTACATTTAAATACTCTTATTTGTTTAAGATTCAATTCTATACTGTGCTATAATTGAAGGTGATTGATTAATTTGTTGGACAGTCATGGTAGGTTTCATTTGATTTAAAATTTTCCTTTCGATTATGCAATAACCATGGAGTTTTTCATGAAGTACTGAGTTAACAATCCCAATTATACTGAACGATCGATCCTAATTGAATTTGCATCGAAATATTTCCCGTATCCACTTTCAAAAAAAGAAAAAAAATTGCAAATCGTGCAAATCAATCGATATGGACGTCTCTGGAAAACGTAATATTTCCAGAGAAGTACAGACCGACCGATCTGCACAAAGACCGATTGGTTTCTACCTCTCTGGAAATATTATGTTTTCCAGAGACGTCCGGGTCGATCGATCTGTGTAAGGACGGATCAATCTATACGATTCTTAAAGACATAACACTTCCATAATGGTACATGATGATCGGTCCCTGTGCAGATTGATCAATTTGTACCTCTGTGAAACTATTTTGTTTTTTTTACAAGTCTTAGTTATCACCAAATAATATTTTTTTGTAAAATATGATTAACTTTAGTGAAAATCAATAATAAATAATGTTTAAGAAACTAAATTATTAAGCATAAGTGAACATCATATTTAAAATCAAAGGTTATATTAAGATGATCAATCATCATACAATTTGAAAGAATAAAACAACATAAAACGAGTAAATTGAAAATATTTAAAAATTTCATCAAAATAACCTATCAATATGTGTCTGATGTGTAATTGATCTGCCAAATTTCTTTTCAGAGTTGCAGGAAGTCTGCTAAAATCTGACAAACTTACATAACTAAAATATAGCATCAGACTTGCAAAACATTTGTCAAAATCTACCAGATTTACAGAAAATATGTCAAAAAATTGGACAGACTTGAAAATGTGTATATATATATATATATATACCCCCATTTTTAGGTGTTAAGTTGTAGTATAATAATATAAAGGATTGACCAAAAAAAATTGCCTAGTTTTATTTTTCTCGTAATTCTATTATCTTGGGCTTGTCTGGAGGACTAGCTAGGGATAGATCGGTAGCTGTTTCTCTTCAAATCTCGATGTAGAAAATAAAAATAATAATGATTTATGATTTGTTGGTTAATGCAACTCACTTAATCTTCTTCTTAATCTCCTATTTATAAGCCCTTTCCCATTTTATCATTTTATCATTTTATCTCACGTTTTAGTTTCTTCAGTCCTTCACTCTCTTAATCATTCCCAATTTTTGTTTGGGTTTAGTTTTTCTACATCAACCCTTATAGGGTTTTTGTTTTTAAAATTTCTTCTTTAATTTTGTTTATAAATCTGAGAGGTAAAAAGATGTTTGAACTCTTGTTTCTTCTATCGTTTTTGGTGGAACTACAAAGTAATTGCTTTCATATAAATCTAGAAAGCTTTAAAATGAAAGAAGGATTCATGATTTTTGTTTCATTGCTTTTTAAGAGACCAATTTCATGGTTATCTTTTATTGCTCCATTATTTCTTCACATCATAGGACTTGGTTTCTCTCAAATCTTCTTAACCTCAATTGCTTTGTACTTTTCTTCTTTCTTCTTTCCTCTCTCAATCCCAAAACCAAACCTTTTAATAGACTCCAAGGCTCAAGAACAAGATCAGCAACACTCATTAAAACAAATCAAAGTATCTAATGATATTTTCTGTAATAATGATGAAGAAGATGATACGATCCCTGATGAAGATAGCCTCATAGAGCTCTCTTTACCAAGTGGTCACTACGTTGGTCATCACTATAGTACTATGACTGGACAACAAGATCTCAATCATATTACAGATTACAGGCTTGTACAACTATCATCATTTGAGTTTGAAGATGATAATCTGATCGAAATCGACATTTCCATTGGATCAATCAAGTGTTCTAGGTTCCAGATCAAGGCCTGATCATATCTTCACACGCTTTCTATCACTTTAAAGCCAATGAAAAATCGGGTGTGAAGTAATATTGTTGTTATTTTTTGCACGTACCACAAGTGCTTTTGTTTGTATGTTATGGATGTCTCCATTTCGTGGGGTTTTTCACTTGTTATATATTAGTTACAATACTCTTCTAAGTTTTATAACTTCTTAGATACAATCCTCTTATTGATTGTTCAATTCGAAAAAGCAAGTTTTACATAAGTTGAATCTAAGAAATATGTAAAAGAACGGACTAACCAATCAATCTTTCTATTTGATGATCGTGATATATATGGAAGAAAATTGAGAAATTATGAAAACTTTCCTCGAGCACAGGACCCTGAGTAGTATTGAAACGGGTATGGGACGAGAAACATTAACTTCAAAATACAGTATAACCTCCATAAATTAATACTTGATAAATTAATAACCTCTATAAATTAATAAAGTTTTCTGGTCCCAAATCGGGTCATTGTGAAATTTAATCAAATTTAATAAATTAATAAGATAATAATTATTTTGAAACTCCTATGCAAAAATATATTCTCAATAATATCATAAATTAATAATTATAAATATTAGGCATACATAACTATTCTTAAGATAATTTAGTAAAATATGATTCTAGTGTTGTTTGTCTTTTTTGAAGTTAGAATCTCATTGGAGCTCATCTCTAATTTTCCTTATTGCTTCTAAAACTTCTGATTTTGTCTTTTTGATCTGTATCAAAAAAAATTAAAGAGTTCTAGACGCTCTGATTGCTTCATGACGTGTAACTGTTTCCAAAACTTCATCATCATCTTCGACTTCTTCATCATCATTTATTATAGAAGCCAAAGTTTCTTCTAAAGTATGAATTTCTGAACATGTATCATTTTCACCCAGATAGTCAAGTAGACTAATGAGATCTATTTTATTTCGATAACCAAGATTATTAATCAAATCTTCCAGCTCATCAATAATATTATCACAAGATGATCCATCTTCTGAAATTCCTGATAAAACTTCCTTTGAACGAATTTTGCAATGTCGAAAACAATTTGCTATTGTCTCTTGACGAACATTAAATGTTCAAGCTGATACTGCAAAATTGATAGAATTTAAAACATGATCTTACTTGGATTCGGCTGTCTCAACTCGTAACCTTCTAAAATCTCACGGTAAAATCTCCTTCGATACTGCATCTTAAAAGCTCTTATTATTCCACCTTCATAAGGTTGAATTTTTGATGTCATGTTGGGTGGGAAGAAGAACAGCTCAACATTATGTAATCCTTCAATATTACGCGCATGTATTGGACAATTATCTACCACTAACAAAACTCTTCTACCATCATAATTTGATCAAACCAACAAACATATTCTTCAAAAACCATACCTGTCATCCAAGCTCTTTTGTTATCACGATAATGACAATTCAAGATATTTATATTCACATTCTTGAAACAACGTGGCTTTGCAAATTTTCGAATGATCCATAAAGGTATTTGTTCAGACTCATCTTCATTGCAACAAATAACAATTGTTAGTCTTTCTTTTTCTTGCTTTTTTCCTTCAAGTTGTTCTGTAGCAAGAGAATGATCAGCTTGTAATCTATAAAACAAACTAGTTTAATCCATATTAAAAACATTCTTCATACAGAACTTACCTATTTTTTACTTTATAGCTTCTAGTTTTTTTCTCCATGTCTTGCACATCGACTAAACCGCTTTCAAGCCAACCTTGAGAAAATTGGTGTCCCACATCATCTTGAGGGTAGATAAGTTTCATTGTCTCTTTTGCCTTCTCTAAAATTAGTTCTCCCGTCATATTCACTCGGTCTTGGTATTGGAGAAACCACTCAAAAGAACTTTTCCATTTCTGGATATATTGCTGGCATGTGCCGCTTGATATTATTTTTGGTTTCCAGAGTTGTAGAAAGATATTCAGCTGATCATTTGAGGGTGTTTGAGATTGTACCTTGAGTAACTTTTAAATGAAATTTTTCTTCAAGTCACAATTTCAAATCTTTTGAGTGCTTGTGATATGGTCACTTTTGTACTCACATAATTGTTTTTGTATTTGATCTGTCATGGTTGATTTTGTAACACCTTTAGAATGAGAATTCATTGCTTGGATGCGTGTTAAGAAAATATGTAAGAATGAAAAACATATCAAAGCAACATTTATATATATATAAGAAACTCATAGATTAAAAAACAGAAGTCAAAAGAAAAATGGAATATCAACATATACGTATAAATTATAGAATATGTAAACATCAAAATAAATAGAAGTTTAAACAAAGAAGTTTAATAATATGTGTCTTAAAAAGACTTTCGTATTTTATATTTCTGAATATTTGTATTTTTTACAGATTTTTCTATAAACTAATAATATTAATTTATAGATAAATTAATACCTCTCTAAAATAATAATTTTTCAAAATTCCAACATTATTATTTGTAAAAGTTTAATTGTATATATATGAGTACAAATACTTGCTAATTGCAAGAATCCTGCATCTTCCACATAATCAAATGTATCTCCCCCAACATCCACATCTTGGTTTTTTCATTTTGATATTGATCAAATTTCCTTGACAAAAAATGTAAATTGTTGTGGATATAAACTAAAACTTGAGCGCAATTTGGATCAAACTTGTTCCTTCTCAGTGAGTATATAAATGAATATGTACTTCAATTTCTAAGCATAAAATGATAAACTAGGCTGTCCACAAAACTTAAAAGCCAAACTTGGAGGATATGGGTTTGATCTCCAAAGTCAGCCCACCAAGTCTTGAATTCCATAGTAGTCATTGTTATCATACACATGCTAAATCTCCAAAAAAAATCACTTCTCATAGATATTAATGTCTACTCATTCGGAATTCTACTATATTAATTACCATTAGGAAAAAATCTTCGAAAACACTTCATTCTTTCACGGGAAATCTCTCCGGCTCTATGTAAACCAACTCTTGTGGGATCTTCACTCAACCAAATACTATGAAATCTGCAACATATTAAAAATAAGATTGATTTACTGAAATACAACAGAAATTACTGAAAATTACTTAAATAGAGCAAACGTTTCAAAACTATTAAAATAGTTTATTAAATTTGTAATATACTATTTTAACCTTTTTTTATGAGTAAACAAAAGTGTAATTACAAAAACTGCCATTAATGAAATTTGCCACGTCAGCCGTCCCTCTTACAAACTCTACTAAACTAATTGAATGCAACGTAAAAGAGTTAATCATAATTTGATAGAGTTGATAGTACAATAATGTAGTGTATGGTAAAGTTACATATGAGCCATGGTAGAGTTCGTTTCCTCGTGAAAAATGTAATCTGTTACCTTTGATAGACTTGATAGTACAATAATGTACTGTATTATAAAGTTACAAATGACCCATGGTAGAGTTTGTTTTCTTTGTGGAAAATTTAATTTGTTACCTTTGATAGAGTTGATTGTACGATAATATAGTGTATTGTAATGTTAAAGATGACTCATGGTAGACTTTGTTTTCCTCGTGGAAAATGTAATTTGTTACCTTTGATAAAGTTGATAGTACGATAATGTAGAGTATGGTAAAGTTACAGATGACACATGGTAGAGTTCATTTTCTCGTGGAAAATGTAATTTGTTACCTTTGGTAGAGTTGATAGTACAATAATATAGTGTATGGTAAAGTTATAGATGACCAACGGTAGAGTTCATTTTCCTCGTTGAAATTGTAATTTGTTATATTTGATAGAGTTAATAGTATGATAATGTATTGTATGGTAAAGTTGCGGATGACCCATAGTAGAGTTCGTTTTCCTCGTATAAAATGTAATTTATTACCTTTGATAGAGTTGATAGTATGCTAATGTAGTGTATTGTAAAATGACATATGACTCATGGCAGACTTCGTTTTCCTCGTGGAAAATGTAATTTGTTACATTTGATAGACTTGATAGTATAGTAATATAGTGTATGGTAAAGTTACAGATGACCCATGGTAGAGTGTGTTTTCCTCGTGCAAAATGCAATTTGTTACCTTTGATAGAGTTGATAGGACAATAATGTAATGTATGGTAAAATTAGAGATGATACATGGTAGAGTTCATTTTCTGCGTTGAAAATGTTAAGTAACAGCTCTTCCAAACTGGAAACAGCCATACATGTTGAGTAGAAAAAAGAAATAGTCAAAACCCAACTCTATCAAACATGTATATGAATACAAACTCTTCCAAACTATAACCTAACTTTACCAAACAACAACGTAACTCTACCTAACCCTTACCAAACTCTACCATTCAAACCTAAATTACGAGACTAATTATGCCATACTTAAAACTAACTCTACTATAATAACAAAAACTCGTGACAAACTCTCTCAATCAAACCCTCACCAATCATGCTTGAACTATACCAAAGTAAACAAAGATCCGAGACAATCTCTACCATACTATGACATAACCCAAAAACCTTGAAACCCAGAAACCCATAAACCCTAATGCATGTACTCAAAATCGATAGAAATTGAGAGAGAAGAACGAAATCTATCATTACAATGTCACTCGAACCTAGAAAACAGTTTAGCGAAAAGATTAAAAAGAGAAAAAGATAGAAAATAGTTGAGAGAGAAGAAGAACTTATTTATACCTTCGACAATCAATGAATCTGGTTTTGAACGTTCGTAATGAGACAAAAGAAGAAATGGTGAAAGGAAGACGAAACAAAAGGAAAACCAAATAAGAAAGAAGAAGAAATGAAAAATGGAGAAGAAGTAGAACTCTCGCGAGGAAGAAGAAGAAGAAGAAAAAAAAAATCTTTTTTTCTGACTGCACCTTTCCCTTTGTTTTTTTTTTCAAAACCAAAACTATTTAGTAATTTCAGCATAAATCTACCTTATTTTCGTAATTTTTTCTAAAAATAAATAATAAGTATTGACAAAGAAATAAAATAAAACAAAAGTAAAAAAAAAAACATAGTTTAAAATTATATACGTAGGATTTAAGGTGTGAGGTAGATAATGTAAAGAAATGTTATTATTCGTCCAACGAGCCACTATGATCTCATAAAAAACATCATAAAAGGGACCAATTTCAAATGTTAAAAAATCTTCTCCCGTAGAGATCTCAATCTTCACCTACTTAATAATAAAAACCTACAATCTCATTAAGGTATTTCTAATAATAAAATCTAATTTTCTCATATTTAAATCTAGTGAAATCTATGCTATAAGAAATATTTCCCCACCAATTATCATTCAAAATCTTATACTTCAAAAAGTTTGCTTTCCATGTTCCATTGTAAGTAAACTAATTCTCACTTATCACCATAGCTAGAAAGCCTTTTCTGAAAAGTTTTTATATTTTGAGCATAACTAGTAATAGTAGCTAAAAGCAATCTGAAAAAAGAAAATTTATTGAAGATTTGATAGTCTCAGTATTGATAACTAAATTGATAACTAAAGCAAACACAAACTTACAAAAATAATGTATTAGGTTACTTGACGAAAAATGGATAATAAACCTACAACAAAAACCTTAAAACCTACAATAAACAAACATTAAATAAACAACGCAAGCAAAAAAACCCTATAAAACAGGAAAAGTAAGTTGTAAACGGAAAAGTAATAGACCTATAAAACCTGAGGGGTCAACATGCAACAAAAATTAATATTTTACAACAATAGATTTACAAAAAAATGAATAAAAAACATACAAAACATAAGACCGAAGTCAGCCGAGTACAAGTGGCCCAGTAGTGTAGTCACTTTACAAATTTTCAAGACAGCAGAGATCGAACCCCTTACATGTAGTAGTAGAAACGAGATTTAAAAGGCAATATGGTAGTTGACAAAAAAAAAACAAAGTCAATAACAAAAGCAAACATAAACCTACAACATAAAACTTGTTTTCTTTTCCAAACGATGATTTGAACAGCACTAATCAAATCCATCATACATGAGCCCTCTGCATCTATCAAACTAAGTGAAACGATGAGTAAGCTTGTTATAGCCATAGTGAAATTCCAATTATCTGGCAGCAAGACGGAAGTAGTACCATTGTTAGATAAAAACTAAATCAGATTTGATGTTTCGAACAAAGAGTGTGTACCCCCAAAGTCCCATTGTAAGTGAAAACGAATTAAAACAAGAAATGCACCATTGGCCAAAACCCAAATGGATAATAATCAAAAAGGAAACCATCATCAAACATTGATCAGGTCATCCTTTGATTCCATACAGTTGGGGAGTGGGTGAGAATTTTCCAGCCTAACTCTTGAAGGTCGCGCTGCGGTTCCCGGATGCTGGAAATGCTTGACGTCGTTTTCCTTGACCAAATTCTGACTGCTCTGGAGCAGAACCCTTCTTTTTCTGACCAGCTGCAACATCTTTCTTTCTTCCTTGTCTTCCCATTTGCCCTTCCCCAAAGTTCACCTCTTTCCTTGCAGCTTCATAGTCAAACGGTTCTACGTTTAAGAACTCGGGTTGTTTTTCGGCCTTTTTGCTCTTATTCATTGAGTTAAAGCAATTCTGAAAGTTTGTGGACAACTCCGAGAGAGACATTGATTCATCTTCTGCTTCAAATTTTGTGGCATCACCATTGTCTAATAGGATAACATCGCCTGTCTCCGAACCAGATACTTTGGACTCTGATATTCTACCAGAAGTACCAACGATTTCTGAAGCTGGTGTAGTAGATAACACCTCTTCGGGCTTCCCGTGAGTCTCCAGAGTTGTTCCAGTAGCTGACTTCGAGTCAGAACCTTTGTCGGTAAAAGAATGAAATGACAGGTTTACAGACGATCTTATCTGTTCGACCTTGGCTGCCTCCTTCACCTTAAAACATTTATATCAATTATCGGCAACGAAAATCAGATATTGAATTCTCAATTACACAAACTCACTTTCTCATCAGTTCGGAATTTCTTCTTCGAGGCCGCACTTCCAAGTAAAGCTCCTAGACCACTGCTTGGTTTCTTAGAGATCAGAACAGCTGCAGAAGCCTAATAAATAAAAAAGGGATCTTTGTGAGTTTAGCATGGTTAATGACTAGCACCAGCCTAAATAAATAACTAGGTGTTACCTTAGCTGAACCAAACAAGCCCCTGCCTTCATTAGTATTTGCTACAACCGTAGTTAGGCCCTTCATATTACTGTTGACCTGTATAGCATTCTCCTTTAAACTAGGAAAAGCTACGTCTTTTGTGTACACGTCTCTCTTCTCGGTGATAGATTCAATATTCTTATCCATCATCTACAGTAAGAGAAATCCATATTTGAAACAGACACAGAGAACAATAGCAAAACAGTAGAGAGCAATAGGAAGCACAAGCGCTCTGAGTTCAAACTATTAGGTGAGGTTTCAGAATTACAAAAATTGGGTTCACAATTAGCTTTTGACATGTAACTCTTCCATCTATAGGCTCTAGTATTATTTTTAGATTGAGTACCAGATGGATTTATTATCCTAATCGACTCTCATATATACACCTCAACTTGAAGCTAACAGTTATTATTGTATAAACAGAAGAAGATAGAAATAAATCAACAGAGATATCTTACAGTTCCAGGAGAAACATCTTTTAATGAAAGAGCAGCAGATTCGAATGCTGCATAATTTTGCATTGATTGCCTGATGACACTGACCACCGCATTAACATTACGCTCTATATAAGGATGCTTTGACTTCAACATTCGACGCAGTTTGCCAACACTAACGGGCATCTCCTTGGCTATTATAATAGCATCATTAGACAACTTAGGAACTGCCAAAAAATGTCCACTTGACAAATGGAAAACTGAACTTTCAGCACCATACCTATTTCAAGAAGAACTTTGTTTGGCAATACATAACCAGTGCTCTCGTCCTCTGCCCGTGCAATAAAATCCCGCCATTCACAAAGACCCTAAACAAAAATGATTTTAAGCAAGCTCACATATTATACAAAAAAGTAGACTGACGATGCATCATCTATATTACATCAGATGAGAATATCATACCGCAACAGTTGCAAGTTGAGCAGCACTGAAGCCCGCTGCCTGCAGCCTAACAAAATTTAAACATAATTACAGTATTTATGTAACTTCTCTTCAGAGAAATCTACGTATGAAGTAATCTTAGCCAGTGAAATCACAAAGTACAAAACACAATTTATCAACAAACAACACTTAATTAAACTTGTATGTAGATTCTCTCAAGAAAATGCAACAAACCCGTATACATGAAGGTATGAATTCTCAGTCAAAAGCTCTTTCTCATATAGCTGTGTACACACATCATAACTGCGCTTGTACACCTGTAAAAAAATTGTAAGTAAAAATGGAAAGTTTGAAGAGAGGGCATATTCTTTTTGGGATATACTCCACTGGATGAAACAAAATATAGACACGCAAAGATGTTAACAAGCCAAAAGAGCCACCAGTTCCAGACAAAAGTGAATGCCAATGACCATAATGAGTTCCCAAAAGATGAGATAAGAGATGCTTTTTCCTTTTTTATTGCATGTGCTTAGAAAAGACAATTAGGCAGAGAATAATGTTTTTGCATATCGAATGCCTCCCAAAATTACTCTTAAGAAAAGCATGTGTATTACAGAGCTAGAATATATCACCTAGGTGAGGCAGCTGATATAAAATAAAAAAATACTGAAATCAAGACCCACCAATTATGTTTATACTGACAGATGCACTCGGGTTCGGTAGCTATTGTGCAATACATCGAAAGTCGACAAGCCTACAAAACAACCTAAACCCAACAAATCTGGCCACTAATCATTTTCTACAAGCAGTGCTATGCCATCCAGTATATTCCGCCACACAAATTTCTATTTCTCTAGCGTGACAATCATGAAATATTATACTATCATGCAAATTCTAACATGCAGACAAATATTAGACTTGTCAGCATAATTAAATAACAACTACCTCTGTCAGAGGAGAGTCAGTATGCTCTACATCCTTTGGTATTCTTTGTAGTTCTTGTCTCATTACATCATATATGTACAAAAGATAGTGGGTATCTTCTCTTGCATATCTGCAAGGAATTTCAAATAACTGATATCAAGTCAACTGATGCCAGAGAAGTAGAGGAAAGACACAAGACAGAGAAGAATTGACCTTGTCATTTCCTCTGGAAGGGGGCGTATTCTCCAGTCTGCCTTTTGGTATCTGCAGCAGTAAATAAAATCCAAATTAAACCACAAGTGCAAGGATGTGAATGAAGACCGAAAAATAAGAAGCAAAACAGGAGATTGGACTAGTACTGACTCTTTATTTGCAGTAACTCCACAGAAATGCTGCAAAAGAAACTCCAAACTATTTCTCTCCAAGTTTAGCACCCTTGAGGCCTGAAAGAATCAAAATGTGCACCAAAACCTTCCGACTTAGGCAAAAAAGGCTAAAGGCTTACATTACTTCTACATATTTGTTTCTATAGCTGTCACAATGAGAGATTCAAAGCTTTCTAATAAATTTTGTGACTTGTCTTACAATACATACCATATGTTACCAGCAGTCAGGACATTGTCAAAAGTATGAGCTAAAAGGACAAGTGAATATTAAGTGTTATGCAGATTATTGCCCGTTACCCCATGATTGTAATTCACTAAGGGAAGAAATTTCTAGTATTTCATTTCCAGGCATAGAAGAAAAGAAAGGAAGGAAATGGGATACTCAATTCAAATGTCAATAAGTTGCATAGTTCTTCTTCGATGTAGTAAAAGTTTTATGTTGTGTAAAATGGACTTCCTATATTTATTTTAATTATAATACCAAGAGTTAACAAAAAATCATCGCTGAAAAAAAACCAAACCTGTCCTGTATCAAAGAGATTGCAGACATATATGCCGAAGTCCCGTTGAAGCCAAACAATATCTCTATCAGCTCCATGCATAACCTAATTAAATTAAAAGAATTCATGATGTGGAACAAATATTTTACACTCTTTACAAAGGAGATAATGTATCCCAGAGGAAAAAACCTTTTTCTTTTTGGGGTCTTTAAATATCTCCCTAAGGTAAGGGCCAACGTGAACACGAAGCTTGAATGTATCAACTATATAATCCTCTGTTCTGGTGGAAATTTGCATCAAACAAGTCAATCCTTGAAAAGATCTATACTGATTATGCTCCAGATCGACCTATCAGAAGAAAGAAGGAAACTTTAAAAGTGTGATGACTACAAAGTAACAAGCCATTACATAATAATTGTAGAATTATCAAATTTCTTTTACCAAGAGATATTAGGGTCAAACAATGCACTGCACATTGGATTACTAAACAATCAGAAAACAAATTTACCGAAAACTCTTCAACACCACGCAATTTTGCAGCTAACTCTTTCAGTTCTTTCACTTCCTGAACAAACTTGAATGGAGTCTCTTCCAGTGGAAGGGGCTTCACAGGTTCCATCTCGTTTATATCTTTGTCAACGAAGTCCATAATTGAAAGTTTCTCCTGTGTAATATCATAAACAAATAAATAGAGCAGATAAGGCCAAATGCAGATAGCCAAAAAACAAATCCTAAGAAAGTTAAGACCATTTTTTATATCCATGCCACCTTTTCATCAATACAATACCACAAGCTTGCAGAATCTAGAGTCTTAATGAGGCTAATCAGAATGCGGATAATTCTAACCAAAATCTACACTATCGACAGCAAAGGACAATTTTTAATTGATCTACTATACTATACTGGAAGCATTATCATGAAACTGGTGTTGCTTGAGTCAACAATCACATGAAAAGAATCTTCCTCAGGCCATCACATAATGTTATAACTCTTTCAAGTGCAAATCATAATTTC